>SNQJ01S0165082.1:21142-40287 GCA_010110895.2 Picea sitchensis | reverse complement strand
GTGATTGGTTTGTGTTGTTGTGATTGGAATGACACAAGAGCATCGGAGCAGATAAAGGAACAACAGAGATTAAAGGAGAGCGTTCATAAGGTATGTCCACCATCCATTTCTCTTAGTTCATTCAATATCTAGATCTAGGGAAAGAGTAGTATTCTGTCACGGTTTGTTCCAGATCCAGGTGGATCTGGGGAGATTGGTCTGTGTCCGCACTCATGAATTTATCCTAAAACAAGGTGTCAATCTATTTCTTGGATGAATTAGTAGACGTGGTCTACTGGCTGCTGGATAAAAGAGATGACTGCTCTCCTTCGACCACTGTGGTAAATTGGGTCTCTTCCTCTCCAGACTTTCCAGTTGTGTGACTGATCTTGGGCCTTTTTGTGTAAACTTGGAACTCTTCCGATGACACGTCAGTGACTGAAGGTGAGACATCCTTCCTGAGTCTTTTCTTCTTAGGTAACTGTGGTGTAGTGATTTGTGAGATGACAGCTGGAGTGGGTTGTGGTTCTGTGTCTTCCAAAGTGTTTACCTCCCACTCTGTCTGGTTTGAAAATTTCTCGATCTCTAGTTTAAGTGCATAAGCATATGGGGAACTTTTATTCGTCGATCTCATCTCTACAATAATCCCACACGGATCATAGTGCCAAGGTAAACTGGTGCCAAATTTCATCTCCTTTAGTAGCTTGTATGCCTCTTCCCCAGCAGCTCGACTGTTGCAGATAAAGGATCCTATTTGCCCTTTAATTCTTAGTTGTTGTTTCTTCTTAAAAGCTACAAAATGTATGTCATATGAATTTATCATTTTCCTGATGTATTCCAAGGAAAATATCCTAACAGGAACATATCTGGGAAGTTTATAAGGAGCCAGCTCACATCCATAAATTCTGATTTCCGTGTGATTTTGATACAGATACCAGTCTCCAGTCTTGGTGAGGTCCGAGAGGTGTAAAATTATTTGGATCTCCTCATTTATCCTCAGCTCTTGTCTATCATTGAGCATGCTTACCACTGGGTGGTAAAACTGCTCAATAAATTCCTTGAAATTAAACTCTGTGGATTATTTTCTAAGTAGCGAAGTCCAAGAAGTGACAGGCTGTGGTTTGTCGTCCTGGTCCATTTTCTGCATGGGGAAAGGGAACTTATCTGCTTGAAATAATATAGACATGTAAGCCAGTATTGAAGAATATCGGAACCTTCCCTCTGTGGGAAATTTGAAAATATGCTCATGCATGTTCTCGGCTAGGAAACTGCTGTAGTCGAACTGGGTGGTGGCCTTTTCTTTGGCAGAGAAAATAGATAGGAAACCTAAGTTGTTTTCATCCACCCATTCGTCTAAGAAATAACTGAGCAAACAACATAACAATGAAATGATTTGGTTACCTTTTTCTAAAAACATGGAGGAATGGTAAGGGGGATTTTTCTTGGGGAATTGGGCATCCCGTGGGAGAAAAATCTCAAAAATCTGTGCTCTCTGGGGAAAAGACATATTCTAGTACATTTCAGTTAGAACTTCAATGGTGAAAGGAGAGGAGGATTGGTCTCTGGATATTTGCATCATTTGGTCAATGGCCTCGGGTGTGATAGTGAAAAGGGTTTCTCTAGACGATGAAACAATGGCTCTCTGATCGGGGAGGTAATGTGCCTGGAACTTGAGGGTGAACTCGGGAAAATGGTGGATTCAGGGAAATAGATATAGGGGGAGATTGGACTCCTAGAGCCCAATCTTGTCACTTTGATCCAGGAAAGTGTCCCTAAACCATGAATGCAATTCGACAAAGTCAAATTCACACCTGGTCTATGAGATCAGGTAGTCTTTGTCAGCTAGCGAGATCCAGTCGAGATCGACAGGAGGTGGGAGGAATGGATTTTCCTTGACCTCTGATTTTTTAGATTTTGGCGCCATCAATTTCCACTAGTACCAGCAAACTAAAAAAAAATGTTAGTAGGAGATTGGCTTTATCTCGATTACTGGCTGAAAATGGCAGGGGGAAAAGAACTTCTTGTACGCAGGAAAAGTGAAGGATGCGATAATGGAAAAGACAGGATTAACTTGGGTGAACGGGTATCCGTTGGGTGCGGGGGACAAGTCAGCAAGCTAATGGATATGCTAGCCAGTATTAAATGGCCAACGGATCACTTGAGATATGAGGTGGCCAGCAAAGGACGGATTATAGGTGTGCCAGGATGACATAGAGGGCGGTGACTGGAGGATAGGAGAATGGGATATGACATGTGACAGGTGAATGGAGGGGAAAAAACTAGCAGAGTAATGAGACGAGACTTATAATAGGAGGTAGTGGAGCATGACATCATAAGATGGCAGGATAGTGGAGAATGATGTCATGAGGCGATAGTGGTAAAGAAATGCAGGCATGGCAGTATGTTGGAGGGGGGGTAAGCAGTAAATGGTTTAGAACGAAGGGGGTCTGATGTAGTGGATTTATGCCACGTAAGGATGGTGCCCGCTGGGAAAAAACTCCCATATCAGACCCACCCCCCACCATTAAAGATAGAACCGTCAGGGGGGTCCGTAATTTCTTTTCAGTCGTCGATCTAAGCACCAATAGATAAACCGTAGATATATGCACCCTTTTTAATCTCCATATCGGACCCCCCCCCCACCATTAACGATAGAACGGTTGGGGGGGTCCATAATTCCTTGTCATCCGTAGATCTATGCGTCGTGAGATCGGTCGTAGATCTAAGCGCACATTTTAATTTCCGGGCGCGAATCAAAATGCATAGCCAAAACTTAGGATAATTCTTTTTTGTGATTTTTTGCGCTGCTTCCCTCGCATTTTGTCACTCTTTTGGTAAGTAGTTCGGCGAACCTTTAGTATAACACCTACTTCTTCTATGTGAACTCAAATCTGGGGCTACTGAGCATCACTAATCTCACACCGTATCTCTGAACAACCCGAGGACACTATAGACACACTGCTGACAACCTTCTCCTGATTATACTGGGGAGGATGGCTGGGAAAGGATAAAGACAGACTCCTCAATTCAAAGTTAGCACTCGATTAATGTTAGACCTTTGGAACCGGATTAAGAAAAAATGGGAGACATGCCTCACAAATACTAGAAAAATGTGCATTATCATTTCTGATATACATACATACATGAGCCCCTCAGAACAAGCCATAACAGATGTTTTATTAGTCTCGATGTGTGACTTCTGAGACAAAAAATATCCAATCCAATGAAGATTTTTTTTTCTATTATCTAATGAAGTTAGGACAATGAAGATATCTGAATCTAGGAAGAAGAGAAACCTACCTACTCAACCACTTAGGCTCCTCTCCCTCTCCTAGCACCCGTCTAGGGTAAGTTTCTCACATATCTTACCTGTCTAGGGAAATAAATTGAATAGCCTTCTCGATCGAGTAAGATCCTTCTCTGCCTCTCCAACCTTCACTCTATTATAGGCCGATAGGTCTTTGGGCCCATCATAAAGAACAACGTGACACTATTAAGAGATAGTAAATACCAACAAATACCTTATACGCTAGCTCGTTGTCGCGAACGAGAATGGCAACTAGCAAGTCTGGGGGTTGGGATAAGGAGTCTGGGGAACCAGAATCAAATATACATAGAAAGGAGGAAGGATATGATCTTGGAAAATCAAGATAGAAGAGGAATAGTATAGTAGGGGTGGAGAAGAAATGGGTGAGGGTTATACCACTCTCCACGGGGATTACAGGCTGAATCCCACCAAAGGAGTTGGCAAGTGGAGCCTCCCAGAATAAAAGGAGCAGCTGAAAAAGATCACTTTGTAAACAATTGAATAAGCTCGTTGTGTGGACTCCGCTCGTAGGGTAATTCATTGCAAAATGAAATTTTGCTAGACGGGAAAACTAAAAATGAACTTTTGCATATAGGGAAATGAAAGAAAGCAAGATTGAAATACAACTCCTGCTCATGAGATGAGTGATGGCTCATTCCTCAGGCCGGCTACCCTTCCTGTGATTCTGATATCAGATGCATATTACGTACTAAACCCCCCTCCCTCTCTCGAAATGCTTAGCACTCTCCCACCAAGTGTCGGATATCCTTCCCTTTTACCCTTTCCTCCCTCGGCTCCAAGGCCATCTGACAACTAGATTTAGGTATAATGGGTGGGATTGTCCGAGAAGAGCAACAGAAAGGATGTGAAGAAAATAGATCCCCATCCCTCTCCTGCAGCGAAAGTTGGAGAGTGCCCTGCTAAGGAGAGTCCCTGGGGCAACTGATATAGATAGTTGGTTTCGAATTGGAGGGAATCAGACCAAGGGATATTAGGTAGGCTGAGTTGCGCTTATCATTATTATCGATGGATGGACTAGTTACTCGATTCGCTATACCGGCCAACAACTCTATTCATTCATCCGGTTATGCAGAAAAAAGTGCACCGTCCTTTGGTCGGGATGACAGGAGAGCTAAGGAAAAGTAGTTATGTGCTTTCACATGGATAGGCACATCGAACCACCAGTATTGGAATCCTCCTCAGCTGGTGAGGGAAGAATTTATTCTTATGGATGGGTGGAGGACCCAACGATCGATAGCAGGCATTAGCCGATGCTAGTGAGCCGATCAATAACAGTTATTAGTTCAGGGCTTTAGCAGTCCTCATTCTCCCCAGCTGTTCGGGGATGGACCAAATGATGTATTCGATTATGCGAGGCTCTCTCCTTGCTCATCGAGGCAAGATACTCTTTTAGTGGCAGGGGATGAAGCTGTTATATTCCCCTCTAGTGGGGAGGTAGTCCCAACACTATGAGAGGGAATTGCAAAACTCTCGAGACAAATTCATGTGGGCATGTAAGCCACGAGCTATCTCTATCGGCTAACTCAATCCGATGCCACTACTAGGAATGGGAAGTTGGATCGATCAGTTCATTCAGAATGGGATTATGACCGCAGCAGATACAACCACTCCTATATTTGGGGTGGGTGGTGCATAGAGATGATAGGGGAAGCTGGACAGTCCCGTTATTCTATAGGGAATGAGCCGAGATGGGTAACCATGAGAGATAAGTGTTGCAGTTTATTCTCCTTCACCAGACGAGGCAAGACCACTGTATTTTCCCTCAGTCTTCTTGGGTTTTTTCATTTTCTTTTTTCCCATCTGCTACTCCTCGTTGTGTTACCAGATCTGGCATGTCAACTACTATCGACCTGACACCGGGATGGGATGAGTTAGAGATCGGTTCCTCTGCAGCTGGGACCAGTACGGTTTAGTCTGATTTCCGTGCTCTAGTCCCTTTGTCCATCCGGTGCATAAGGATGAAAGGGAGGGTTCGGTGATTTGTCTCACTCCATCTGGGGTTACGTGTCCTCCCTTGCCTTGCCTTTCATTAAGAATTTAGTAAATAGAGTCAAATTCCTTACGTCTTCTTAGTAAAAGGCGATCCTGCTAACCGACTGTGATACGATTCGGTGTACTTAGACCTAGCCAGGTTAAAGGCTCCTAGACGGGTGAAAGGCCTATTAATTCATACACACAACCTCAATTTGGGTGAAAGGCCAGTCAATAGACTTTTCTTTTTTATTTCAATAGGAAAGACGACAATATAATAGAAGATGTACCTGAATTCCTCGATCTATAGTAATTAATAGGTCTAGGTTCTTTCCTACTGTCTGTAGAATATGAAAACTGAGCCTTATAGGATATTCCATTGTTCCTCAAGATCCCTTCGTGCTATTAATGGTTTTCTCCACCTTCGCTATTTCATACAGACTTGAATTATTTCATTCACCAAAAGCCGGGTGACAAAAAATATGTACCCGCATTCCTCAGTGCCACTCTAAAATGATTGCCTAGGGCGTCTAAAAAGGATCCATCATGCTAAGGCGGAATTAAGGCTGATTAACCTGGTTTGTTACATCTGGTAGGGAAGATATTGTGTCCCTCAGAGCCATCATGCTAAAGCCATTCTGTTCCATGAGTTGGTGAAGGCAATTCCTGGATCAGGTGAGCTCTCTGAATAAAGCCACTCAATTATTTCCCAGGGCTTATTTATACTATATGTTTACAGCCAGGAGTCAACTTCCCCACTATTAAGAAAAATAGTTGAGAAGGGTTGGGATACCGGGCTAGGCACTATTGCCATGCCTACCCTAGCATATTACTTACGAGCATGCCATCCGGAAAAAGATAAAGGCTCTCTTTGTAAGGAGGACTTTCCTGGACCTTCCCAATTACATAACTCCATAGAAAACCAAGCTGCTTATCTAACCTGTTGATTCAGCGTGTTATTTTTATAAGAAATATTGATTCCGGAGAAGTGGAGTGGAAAAAACAGAGACGAAAGGGCGTCGTTGCCAGACCATGGCAAAGAAAACGTGGATTGGCTACCCTAGGTATGTTATCCATAATTTTGGTTGTCATGATGATGTGATGATGTTGGTGAACTCAGGCTCTTCATTATAACTCTTTCCTGAGAAAAGTTACATTTGTCTCTTTCCAGAAATCACACTTTTAAGGGAGGTTCGCAGGCAAACAATACATTTGCCTGCGAGAATGTATGATTCTCGCAGGCTGCATTAAGACAGAGTGTGAGGGGTTCGCACTGTACCTAACTGCTAGGGTGCGAACATCTTCTAAAGAAGGGAAAAAGATAGATTCTTGAACCTTCTAAAAGGGAATCTTCTAGAAGGATGAGATGGCATTCGAATGGTTATCTAAGTACTGGATTTCCTAATATCTTGGGATCATTCCTATCCTAGTAACTTATCCATTCTCTCTTATAAATCGATGGGATTCTCATGGAAAGGTTTAGGAAGCAAACTAGCAAGAGATTTATTGGAGAATTAGTGGAAGATTGTATGAAGGACTGATGCTACAGCAGCTAGAGACACCAGGAAGGTTATCAAAAGTGGTTGATCTTATTCATGCATGAACAAGTGTGTGTGTCAGAGCTAGGAGCCATCGAAAGGAGACTTACAACATCAAGGCTCAGGTTGTAATTCTTACTTTCTATCAATTTAATACAGTAATATGTCCATTTCCCATAAAGCCAATGTCACTTTATTTCATAACTCCTTGATCATATGCATAGATTAACTATTGAATATATTAAGTTGTTTTCACTTCAATTGGTTTGAGTTGTCCTGGTCTTGACGACACAAGAGAATTGGAGCGAAGCTTGGAACAACAGAGACCCAAGGAAGCGATCATCAAGTATGCTCATAATTCTTGCCTCCTAGTTCATTCAATAGTCTAAATCTAGGGAAAGAGTATTATTCTTTCCTGTTTTGTTCTAGATCCAGGTGGATCTAGGGAGATCGATTTGTGTCTGCACTTACGGATTAATCCTAAAACAAAATTGGCGACTCCACTGGGGAAAAATCCCATTTTTTGGTGGCTTTTTTGTATTTTATGTGGCCATTTGCTCCAGTTTCATTTTTCTCTTGTCTTGTCAGTATCTGAGTCCTCAGGATATCCTGAGAGACCTTCTGGGTCTAGAAGCCTTTGTCAATTTATCTTTCATTTTCAAAATTTATGTCATCTTCAGGAGTTCTCGCACTATGTTTAACTGCAGCCTGCGAGAATCAGTCAGGTCCGCACCCTGCTCATAGGGTCCAGTGCAAGGTGTTCGCACCTTGATCAAAGGTTGCCTGCGAGAATCTATGATTCTCGCACTGTGTAATACTACTCACCTGCGAACAAGTTTTTTCAAAATTTTGAAATTGAGTTTTGGTTTTTTCAATTTCTCAGATCAGTTGGAATTCCTCTCATTGGTTTCTTGGATATTTGATTGATACATCTCTTGCTTTTGTTTGCATGCTCGAACAAGTTTAGGGTTTCCAGGATTTTCTTGGCATTTGTGGCTTGATTTTCATTTCTCGACTCTTCTGGCAAAACCATTCTCTCTGACTTCAGATTCTGAATGTTTTAGATTTGTTGGGATCCAGTGATTGGTTGAGAATTAAGTTTGCTTGGTTTTCTCTTTTGTTTATGGTTCGAAAGAACATTTTCATTTGCATTGAGAAGTCTATTTGGTTTGTTCTTTGTTTTTTATTTTGTTGAAAGAATTGATTGGGTTCTTATTGTTTGATTCTTTATGATTTGATTTTGTGCTCTCTCATCAATATAGTGCGAGTTCTTTTTGAAAAGTGAACACAAAGTTTTCTTTCATCAAATTGTTTTTGTCATTTCCAAAACATTGAAAAATCAAATTTTAGAGTTTATTGAAGTATTTGAAAAAGACATATAGAGAATAGTCCTTTTATGATTGTTTGAATTGACATTTGAAAGGAAATTGTGCATTTCATTGTAGTACAGCGTTGATTTGGAAGATTTTCTCTCTCTCTCTCATTAATAGGATTCATTGAATGAAACATGTTATATTTCATTATCATCCTTGCATTATTTGGGTCAGAGTCATACAACATGAGTTTCACTTCCGTTACCTTTGAGTAAACAACAGCTCTTAAAACCATTGCGTAATCTTAAAATTTATCTAGTAACTCTTTTCTAGGGCTCTTTTACACCAACATTTAGCTAGGCTGGTGCTTTGGAGTAGGAAGAGAGATACACTCTCCAAAAGCTCAAAACACACAATAGCATCTTGAGTTAGGGAGTGTTAAATTCCATTTGCAACATATTGTCTTGGGAAGCCCTTCTAACACAAGGGTCAAGCACTAGGTCGCATTGGTGTTGGCAGAGTTACTCACCCTGCTTTGTTGACATTAGTGTAGAGATTGCACGTATTACGGGGGTCACTCCGAGGTATACCCACAATTATGAGTGGAAGCCTTTGAGTTGATTTCGGGCTAGATACCCTGCCCTTGCGCATGGATCGGACTGACGACTGTTCCCCCAGGTTTTACTGTTGTTTGTGGTGTCCTTAGTGGCCTATCTCTCTAGGTTCTTACCCAAGGTGACTGTGAAGGGGAAAGTCTTCACGGTACCTGGAATTGACGTTGATGAAACTCACTCGGGCTCCTTGGAGGGTATACCCACGATTATGTGTGGGAGCTTGCACCAGGGTGTAAGTCCGTTAAGCAGGTCATCAACGTAAATTTTCCATCATAGCCCCACCCCTTCTTGTCTCATTGTTGCGACATTGGATTTCATTACCAACTAGTGGCTTCGAAATTGGAAGGTATTGTTTGCTTGGTTATTGTTTCCTAGATTTTGTTTACTAGTGTGTGTTGTTTGTTTATCGAAGTTGACCTTAAGAGTTTCTTCGCGAACCTTGTCACTTATTTACAATTGCTCCCCCACGATGTTCACGTAGAATGCAAGGTTTATCTCTAGAGCATCTGGACGATTCTCAAACTTTGCCTACCGGTACACCTGAGGGTTCTCCCCATCAGACTGAAGTCCCAGTGGTTACTCCACCACACGGGGAAACAAGTGATGTTCCAGTTGTCACTACACCACCTCCACAAGTAGAATGAACTGACTCTCTAGAGGATTTTCGAATTACCAATACTAGAGAGGACTATCGCATTCGTCGTGGTGAACGACCTATTGAGCGATTAAATTCTTCTGATGAAGTCGTTGTCACATCTTCTGAATCAACCGTTGGGCCTTCTTCCGGTGGAGTAGGCCAAGAAACTTTTTGGTCAGGTGATTTCCGACGAGTCCTTTTTGGTACTGAGGTACCTCCCGTCTACGAAATTAACCCTCCAGTGTCTCCTGAGACAGAAACTACACCAGAGACTACCACTTATCATTTTTTTCTTCCTCCCGAGATGGCCCATCTCGCGAATACTACGAGTGTCCAAACCGGAATTACTGCAACTACTCTTGCTCCTATCAATACCCAGTGAATGCCTGATATCATTCCGACATTACCACCAGGATATCATGCATTGAATGCTTTGTTGAATAATGTTGTTCCAACACCTCCGCAAACCCCATCTGGTACTCCTTGGGGTCCTTCTGGGCATCATATTCCTAGTTTTATTCCGACACTCCCTCCTCATTTTTTTCCTTCTGGTAATCCTAATCCTAGTGGTACTATCCTGACTGTTGCACCAAACCCACAGATTCCTGTTGGTGGACAAGGTGGTCCAGTTCCTTTTCTTTTTCATGGACACAACACAGTTACTACGCAACCTACAGTTGGCACACAACTTCCAGGTGGAACTATACCTACGATAGGGGGACCAACTTCACCTTTTGGACCAAATATACCTCCTGAATTGGCCCAGTATTGGAATCAACTTCTACAAATTTTTCCTCTAAATGTTGGGGGGCAACAACCTGCCCCTACTATCGGCCAACCATACCCAGGTGTACCTAATCATATTTTGGGTCAGGGTCAAACTACTCAACCCTAGGTCCCTACTCAAACTCAAGGTTACAATCCTTGGGGCTAATATCCTATCCGGCCACCACTGAATCAGCCAGGGTCTTCCCTCTACGGACAGTCTGCTTATGGTCCTACTGGTTTGCCGACAGGGCTTCCACCCAAAAGCCATCAGTACCCACAAGTAAACCGATAGTTACCGTTTCTTACTACCTTGGATTTTCCCGATTTGTCTCGGATTCTAAATGATCCTATTCGTCACTCTCCCCAATGGTCTGCTATTCCTGCTAAGCTTCCATCAGATATTCCAAAATTCGATGGCAAGGCGGGAGAGGACCCAAATAATCATGTGATGACTTTTCATCTATGGTGTTCATCCAACTCTTTGATGGATGACTCTATTCGCCTACTTCTTTTTCAAAGAACCCTTACAGTGTCTGCTGCGAAGTGGTATATTGAATTGCCATGAGGTTTCTTCTCCGATTTTAACACCCTAGCTATGGCTTTTCTTACACATTACCAGTTGTCGATCCGTTATGATACTGGGACTGAGATTTTAACTTATTTTAAACAAACTAAAGGCACTCACATCTCGGATCATATACATGAGTGGAGACGGAGATGACGTCTCATCAAACTTGAACTCCCTGATCAGTTACTGGCCGAATAGTTCATGAAATCCTTTGTGAACGAAATTGGTAAAGACATTGCCATGGGTGGTGTTGTTACGGAGGAACGGTCTATAAGTCGTGCCCAATATCTTGATCTCGTTTATTTGCAAATGAGAAAACTTTACGATTTGCTACCTGAACTACCCCGTCCTGGTACTTCCAACACTTCAACTACTCCAGCTGCCTCACATGCAGTTGATGGTGTGATTGGTACTACTCATACCCACTCACATTCTGTTTCAAATACAACCCCTAAATCTACATCTTCTAATGTTCAAAATGCTCCATCTCCTGCTACTCCCACCGGTAAAACCTCTGAGGTGAACGTCGTTCAATCTACCCTGACCGGTAAAAATAAATCCAAGAAGGGGAGAGGCAAGAATAAGGAGGGAAAAAATAATAATCTAGCAAAACAAACTAAAAATCCTCCTGTTGAAGATCGGGATAAGCGCAAACCGCGGTACCTTTGCCTTATCTGTGGTGATGATCACTACACGAAGGATTGTCCTCGACGTGCCAAGGTTACTAAGTTCCTTCAAGGAACGCCAAAACCATCTACGTCGGTCGTCTTGTCCCAACCCTTCCCGTCTCAACAACAGACCCAGTTGGTCATCCATGACCAACCATATACTTCTACGACATCATACGTTTTGATGTGTAAAGGTGATTCGAAGCAAAACGACGTTGCAATCGCAACTAGAGCCAAAGATTATTCTCCATCTAAGGAGAAGGTTGACGATGTACCTCCCGCTTTGGTACAACTCTCTCCCCCAACTCCTCCTACAAATGGTCCTCTTCATATAGAACGACCGAGCCTTGATACAGTCATACGACCCCCTAAAGCTGTTGTTCGCAAGTCAGATTTCAATCCTCATGCCTGTGCGGCCTAGAACTACAGCATTGTAGAAGATCTGGGCCAAGCACCTTCAGCGATGTCTTCCCTTGAAGTCCTTCAGTCTTGTCAAGCACAACGGAAGGCTCTGTTGAAATCTATAGGTGGAATTGACCCCACAGATACGAACTTAATAGTCTTTGACTTGGAAGATCACATTCCAAGGTTACCCCCTCAACTTGCATTTCAAATTCAAGTTGTTGTCTCTGACAAGAACATTTGTCGAACTGTTATCGATGAGGGTGCCTCTACATGCGTAATGTATTTTGCTTGTTGGAAAGCCATTGGCTCTCCTCCCTTAAATGAATCACAAAATACTCTGAAAGCCTTTAATGGCTCTGGTTTTAAGCCGTACGATGTTCTACCATCGTTGCCCGTTACTCTAGAAGGTAAGATAGTCCAAGTTGAAGTGGAAGTTTTCGATGCTCCCCTGGATTTTAATCTTCTACTTGGTCGTAGCTGGATTGATTCCATGCACACTGTTGTGTCAACACTTTTCCGTGTAGTAAGTTTTCCTCATGAGGGAAAGGTTTTTACGGTTGACCAACTTGCCTTCTTTAATTCCGATACTCGTACTAGCAACATGTCGTTTATAGCTAAAACCCCTCCGGGTTACGAGAATGTCGGTGTCAGCCTTTTAAAGGACTCTTCGTTAATTTGCACTTTTCCAATACCACCCCACCTGATATTTCGCGCCCGTCAGTTGCTTCTATTAATATGATCTCTGTTGTACCTCATGAGCTTTCGGTGTCTTCTGACCCTTGGATTGTCCCTGACCCAGGAGATCATACTCGTTTCGACGATGTCATGCCGTTAAGTCCGGTTGAGTCTGCTTATCAAGCCATTCAATCGGCAACCCTTTATACACCTTATTTTGACGATTTGTCTCCTGATCCTTTCAGTGTCATATTTCCCACTGACGATATGATCATGTCCGTTATGGAGAACACTCCTTGGGACGATGGACATCATCGTTCTATACTGTTTCTGGAACAACAGACTCTTGAGAACTACCAACGGATTTCGACTCCGTCGACCGTTGTTGTCATATCGACCGTTCCCGGATCTACACATTATGTGTTTGCCGAAGGGAACCTCAGTAATATTTCTCCCACGATTCCCATTGATATATCAGTTAAACCTGGGATAGTTGAAAATGTTCACATTGGAGCTTCGTGTTCTCCAGATGAAATCGTCACTTATACATCTCTGTTCAAATAATTTCGTGACATCTTTGCCTGGAGCTACGAAGAGATGGCAGGTATCAACCCTGCTATTGTTGTACATGATATAAAGACATACCCCAGAGCTAAACCAATCCGGTAGCGCCTTCGTCCGGTCCATCCACATAAAGCGACAGCTATCAAACTCGAAATTGAAAAACTTCTCAAAGCCGGTTTCATTTATCCCGTGGCTCTGACAGAATGGGTTTCCAACCCTGTACCGATTGATAAGAAAGGTGGAAGTATTCATGTATGTGTTGATTATAGGGATATTAACAAAGCCTGTCCAAAAGAAAACTTTCCAACCCCTTTCGTCGACCAGATTGTTGATGATTGTGCCGGAAGTGAAATATTCTCGCTTATGGATGGTTTTTCCGTCTATAATCAAATTAACATCGCTCCTAAGGATCAACATAAAACTATGTTTATTTGTCCTTGGGGTACTTTTGCTTATAGGAAACTGCCCTTCGGTCTTAAGAACGTTGGCGCGACGTTTCAACGTGCTATGTCTTATGCTTTTCATGATATAAAGCATATCGTCCAACCTTATTTGGACGATTTACCATCTCATTCTTTACGCTGAGTCAATCACCCCAATCATCTCCGAGAAATTTTCGTTCATTGTCGGTTCTATCGCATTCGTTTAAATCCTCATAAATGCGTCTTTTGCGTAGAGTCTGGCTGTCTTCTCAGTTTCATTGTTTCACGTCAAGGGATCCGGGTAGATCCTATTAAGGTTGAGGCGATTCTTAATCTCCCTCCTCCTTCTTCGCTACGCCAGTTACAAAGTTTGCAGGGGAAAGCAAACTTTCTTCGTCGTTTCATCCCTAATTACGCCAAGATTACTCGTGGTTTTACAAGGCTACTAAAGAAAGGTTCTGAGTTTTTCTAGGATACCGTGGCCAACAACGCTTTTGAGGCTTTGAAGTTGTCCCTCACAAAAGCTCCACTTCTTTTCCCTCCTGATTATAGTCGTGATTACAGTCTTTATCTTGTTGCCTCCGAGTATACTATTGGCATGGTTCTCGTTCAGGAGGATGATGCACACGATGAACATGTTATTTATTACTTGAGTCGAAGTCTTACATCCACTGAGATCAAGTACCAACATGTTGAAAAACTGGCTTTGGCTGCTGTTCAAGCGGTTCAACGTTTTTGCCATTATATTCTCTCCAGGAAAACTACAGTGATTTCACATTGCAACCCTATGCAACATGTTTTGACACGTCAATTTCTAGGGGGCAAGTACTCCAAGTGGATTGTCATACTCCAGGAGTTTGACTTGGAATTCGATCGCGCCACGTCTAAGAAATCCCTAGTTTTTGCTGAGTTAATATGTGATTTTCCTCACTCTGCCACGGAAAATGTAGCAGTAGATTCATTGCCCGATGAATCACCTTTCCTTATTAGTACTGATGATATTTGGTACAGGGATATCATTATATATCTCCAGACCCAGACTTTCCGGCCTGCTTTATCTAGTTCGAAACGACGCCGCATCCGTTATCAAGCACGTCAATACATCATCCTCGGGGATACTCTTTACCGTCGAGGAATTGACTCTGTATTTCGACGTTGTCTGATGTTTGATGAAGTCAAGAAAGCTCTGAATGACTGCCATTCCGGAGCATGTGGTGGTCATATGTCTGGGTCTGCTACTGCCCAGAAGATCTTATGCGCAGGATATTTTTGGCCTTCCTTGTTCAATGACTGCATTACTGTCATTCAGAAGTGCCACGCTTGCCAAACCTACAATCAAAAAATTCGGTCACATCCTGCTCCCCTTCATCCTGTGGTCTCAGTTGGTCCTTTTGCAAAATGGGGCATTGATTTCATGACATGTCACCCTCACTCAGCCGGGGGGCATGGTTACATTATTGTAGCTATTGATTACTTTACAAAGTCGGCCGAGGCAATGCCAACATTCGATAATACTAGAAAGACTGCAGCATTGTTTCTTTTTAACCACGTTATAGCTCGTTTTGGTGTTCCTCAAGCTATCCTTACTAATCACGATAGTCATTTTAGGAATTTTATGATGTCTGAACTTACATAAAAGTTCGGTCTTCGTCATGAGAACTCAACACCCTATTATCCACAAGCTAATGGCCAATTCAAAGCCATAAACAAAGTTCTTATAACTATGCTTCGACGGATGATAGGAATCCATAAAACAAGCTGGCACACGATGTTGTTTTCAGCATTGTGGGCGTATCGGACATCTGTCAAATCCGCTATGGGGTTTACGCCTTTTCGATTGGTCTATGGCGTGGAATACATTATTCTAATAGAATGCGATATACCTTCTCTGAAGCTAGCTGTCGAGCTCTTACCCAATACTTCTGCTGAAGAAGAATGTATGTTGTATCTGATGCGATTAGACGAGACTCGATGTGACGCCACTCTCATAATAGAAGCCCAAAAGAAACGTTTCAAGGAGCAGTATGACAAGCATGTCAAGCCTCACGTTTTCTTTGAAGGTGATCTTGTTCTTCTTTATGAACAGGATCGAGATGTCTTAGGAGCTGGGAAGTTCAAGACAATGTGGCAAGGTCCTTATATTGTTCGTCGAGTTTTGGATAAAGGAGCATATGAGTTGGTTGATTTTGTTGGTATCCCTTTGAGTGAACCTAGGAATGGGTTGTACTTGAAGAAGTATTACGCATAAGTCATTTGTGCACAAATACTTGTATTTTATGTATCATACTTTGAGTGTGTTACTTTAGTTTTCTTTTGACATTATCTGGTCTCTGCCCTTATGTGACGTTGTGTTTGATTGCCAGATGTCGGAGTCTTCTCTACCCTATGTTGGCTTTTCTGATGGTGCTAGCCGTAGTAATCAGAACCTCACTTCTGCTGTGTGGGAAATATATGCCCCAACAAACGAACTTGTGTCTTTACAAGGTGTATGTCTTGGCCATGCAACCAATAACATTGCAGAGTATAGCGTCGTGATTGAATTATTGGTTGATGCTATCTCACTCAGAATTCGTCACTTGGTTGTGCGACTCGACTCGCAGCTTGTAGTTCTATGGCTAAGTAATATCTATTCTATTCGAAGTCCTACTTTATTGAGGGTGTATTTGCAAATTCGCCTCTTGGAATGATATTTCAATCACAATGAATATCAGCATATTCCTAGATGTCTTAATTCATTAACAGATGCATTGGCAAATTATGTACTGGACAGACATTTGAACAATTTATAAATCAAACACATATAAATTCACACGATGTAAAGTAAACCGGTAGAAGCCATCTGTATATATAACGATCAAAAGACTTTGTTGTTTTTTACAAAAAGTTTGTCCGAAGACCAAAATATCAAAAATGGAAGCTTATAGCTTCTACAATGTGACGTCATGGATGACCTTCACGGTAACACACTACTGCCCTAGCTACCCTACGGAGCAGTCGACCCATAGCAGTTGATACTCCTACAGTGTGACGTTGATCACGTCGTGGAATCTCTTCCAGAGTCATATCTGGAATGTTTGCTGTTAGGCCTTCTAAATTCTGTTCCACCACCATATAGTCTTCGGCATACTGTGGTATTGCTGCTTCTACCTCTCCTTGCCTCTGGATAGGAGAACTGTCGGCAGGTCTATAAATTCCAACATCTGTGTTATCAACAAACATTTTTGTGTTAATCTTTGGATAATCAATATAAAACAAAAACATTTGAATACAATAAAAATTCAAAAACATTTAAAAATAGAAAATGTGTGTACTTCTTACCGAGGTCTCCCCACTGAGCGTCCTCAGGTAGTGCTAGATCCAGATCTCCTCGGAAATCCAACCCAGCGTAGGCGTAGTCATCGACCATCAACATCTGGTTACGGAGCCAGTCAAAGAAAATATCGTCATATTTGACGATTGGTCCTACCACGTGTCGAGCCATAAGACGACACCATCTAAGCATGCGTGGATCCCTAGGACCTGGTAGGTTCCACTCTACCTGTAGTCTGAATACAGGGACCCTCTCAAGGAAGAAGGACACTAGTAAAGATCCATATCCAAATTGTTTCAGTTCACCCCGCCTGCACTTGGTTAGTTGTATTTTGATGTTGCGCAACACTGCATCAGCCCATTTAAATACTCGGGGCTCAGTACACTCGATGGCATACTGGAAGGAGCTTTGTAATTCCATATGTGGAGCTGCACTTCCGGCCATCCGAGAAATATTAAAGAGAATAGTGCGAAGAGTCAGGTATGTTACTCCCCAGATCGCCACTTTCCCTTTCTTTCTTTCAGCCTCGGGTACACAGTATTGATTTCAATATTCACTCATTTTTAACCTGCCAGCTCTGCTGCCAGTCAAACTGACATAAGACCCGCGCCTGGATAATCCGGTTAAGAAGTATATGTCCTCTATGTCAATGGCTAATGTGTGAGCTCCTACAATAAAAACTTGCTGGTCTGGATCCCACATACGGACTAGATACTCTAGTAATCGGACTTGGGCTCTCATGCCCGGGATACGGAAGTATTTTAAGAGACCACAATCTCTTAATGCAGCTATGGTGGGAGGATGATTCTCGACATTTGTATTATCCTCCTCATGTTCTCATTCTCACCACTCAAGCACCATGTTTGTGGCTATTTACCTGCATAAGAAACATATAAAGAAGATTAATGATTTTATTCATGAGATGAATCTTTTTCGTTGGCTAAACTTTAAAAAAAAAATTGAGTTCTGCCCTGCTCGCAGGTGCCTTATTATGCACAGTGCGAACACCTCGCAAGTGGCTTAAGGCCCACCTGTGAGAACGAGTCATTCTCGCAGGTCCCGTATGGGCCACCTGCGAGAATGCCTCCACACACATAGGGTTCAAAAAATCACTTAAAACAACAATTTTAACCAATGAAATCAAAATTTTAAACCATGAAAAAATCAAGAATGAAGAACTTACCAAAATGTTGTTGACGGCTCGTCAAGTGGTCTCTCGTAGCTCCTGGAAATCAACGCCAAATTCAGAGGGTAAAATGAGGATTTTTGGAGCTCAATAATGAAATTGTGAAATGATATGGTAAAATTGTTTATTTACTCATTTAATTTACTTTTTACTATGTCAATTTGGGTTTTTTGTGTTTATCTATTATTTAAACCTAATGACTAATATGAAAATGAGTGTTATGACTTGCAGGTATGAAACATTGATGATTAAAACAAGGATATGGAGATATTTTTTCTCCATTATGGTGTGATTTTGATTGTTTTTTATGGTTTTTACATAAAACCTCGAGCGTCTTTTTGTCCGTTCTTGTGCTCGTAAAAAACATAAGAACGTGATTGAGCATAGTTTTATCGCTTTTTCGGGCTCATCGTGGTTGTACGAAAAAGGAACCCCCCTGGAGTTTTCTTTAAGCTCTTTTCAGACTCTCTAAACAAGAAAAGATTGCTGAGCGGCCTTGCTATTTTCACGCTCGATAAAGTATTTGAAGTATGCGTCTTTCGAGCGATAGTTTAACCCTTTTTCGGTCTCATTGGACTACTGTACGAAAAAGGAACCGAGAGAGTTATCTTTTAAGTGTTTTTCCAAACTCTATAATCTTGAAAAAACTTCGAGTTTACTATCTCTGGACTCGTTAAACAAACATTGACAGACCCGTAATGGGACCGAACCACTCCTTCTTAGAGTTCGTTAAAAATACTCTGAGGGACTCGTCCGAAGGATGAGCTTATATCAACAAGCATATGTGATCCTCTTCAAGCTTGCATAAAAATAAAGAGGTACTTGCCATAAATGGCGGGGGAAAATTTGGGAAAGGGATATGTTTCATTTTTGTATTTATTGACAGTAAGTGTCTCTCTTGAACATGACACCCCCTATTCATCATTTGAAGCCAGTTTGGGAAATCCATTTGTCTCTTTTTCGATTTTCTACAAGGTCATTCCATGTGTCGTCTTTGAGTCATATGCTGCCAAATCATTGGTCATGTCATTCATATGTTCAAGAGAAGTCTACCTAAAACCTATATTGAGTCAGCCATCTGCAGTTGTCCATTCTCTCTGAGTCGGCCTTCCCTGTGTCCAGTTCAATCTGCAAAGTGCTCTGTTTCACCTTCAAACTATGTTACTCATTTCGTGTCATTGATGGGGGATACATCAAGG
>SNQJ01S0165082.1:0-21132 GCA_010110895.2 Picea sitchensis | reverse complement strand
GAGTATTATTCTGTCCTGTTTTGTTCTAGATCCAGGTGGATCTAGGGAGATCGGTTTGTGTCCGCACTTACGGATTAATCCTAAAACAAGGTATAGCATGTATCTAGATCAATGGGAATGACCAAGAGGGTACCAATAGGGAGGTAGGGAGAGGCAGAGGTCCTGCGTTGGCCTTCCTTAAGGAAGGGATCCTTCAAGTGCCTTAGTGAGTTCGGGGTAAACCCTTAGTATAGTTAATTTATTAGGGGAGTGAGGTTAGATTGATCAGGATCAACCTTTTGAAGAGTTGGTTCTTATTGGTCTTGTAGCATTGGTTGGGTTAGTTCCACTTTAGTTTAGTAAGGTCATGGGTTGATTCTATGGAGCAATGTTTCAGGCAGGTATTTTTCTGTATTTCAGGGCCATTTGAAAATGAGTGACTTTCAACCAAATCAGGCAAGTTAGGGGCAGGTCATGCTTGACAAATGTCATCTTCTTGCAAGCAGGGGGGCATTTCATGCATGCCCGATCCCACTAGAAAGGTCAACCCAGATTTGATCCCAACCCCTTCCTTATTTCTTTCATGCATGAAGAGGATCTTTAAAGGTGAATTCTTCACCTTCCTTTCAATCTCTGCCAAATGAAGAGTTGGCCTGTTCATTCTTCGAAGGAGTTCTCCTTATTTATTTCGTGTATTTGGAGAGATGGAGGGACCTGCCTGAATATACACAAGAGGGCAGGACCTTACCTACACTTTAGTTTCTTCCTCATAACCTTGTAAGACAAGGGACAGGACCAACCTATATTTATTCCCCCCAAATCGTGAGCAGAGCTCCGGAACAGGACCAACCCCCATATTTATTCCCGTAAAAGAGCTTCAGAAGGTAAATCTCCTGCCCTTATCGATAGAATATTTAAGTTCTTAGCCTTACTGGTTAATTCAATGCCTTACCGGTTAAGCTAATGCCTTACTGGTTAAGCAAGTGCCTTACCAGTCAAAATCACAGTTACCAGGCTAAGGTAGAACAGAGAAAAGAAAGCATAGAGCAGACCCAAAAAAGAATGAAGGAATGAACCAGGCAGTCCAAAAGCCATTCTAGGGAGGACACCTACATTCTTTACATTCTTGGGGCTCGGGACCATAAATAAGGAAGGGATCTGCGCAAGAAAGGTATGCTCAGGAGGGGTATTCTGGATGGGGAGGAAAGGGTGCAAGAGCGTCGGGCCAGTAAACACCTAGATGAACCCGGGCATTCTCGTTCGTTGGGATGCTAGTGGGGAGGAGATTCTTATTGAGTGGAAGAGGGTTGGGTCAATAACGTTTACTGGGCTAGTTGGGCATGAGATCGAGCCAATAACATTCACGGGGTTAGGAAACACACTTCAAACATCAAAAACATGAATTTCCATCGATCATCATACCTGTTTTATTAAAGGAAAAGTTGGCTAGCCTATGTCTTATCCTACCTACCTATACATTTAGCCCAGACTAGATTGTTGGGCTAAGAAATTACTCTACCTTGGGGCTATTTGATCAAGATTAAACAGTTTGATCAAATTTCACACTATATAAGGATGTATCTCTCATGGAAAAGGATAAGGTTCAATAGACTAATATGTGTATGGAGATTTCTACTTCAGTTTATGCTTGAGAGCTTTTCTTTAGTTCTTCAAGACAAATTGTGGATCTTCTTCATTCAAGGCATTGGAGAAAAGGTCTGTGTGTGTTGAAGCAAACAACCATAAAAAAGGGACCTTGCAACATCAAAGAATGGGTTGTATTCTCCACTTTCTATTCGCTTAATACAGTAATACATTTCTTCCCTATATAAGCATCTCGTCTTCTATTGTATAATTCCTTGATCATATACATAGACTTCATTAGAATACATATATATCTTTGTTTTCCATTTTTGTTGGTTTTTTATTCTTATACATGCTTACTATTCTGCCAACTCAAGGAAGGAGCTACAAGGACAACACTAGAGAGGATCAAGCATCGTTTAAAAGGTATGTCACTTGCACCTCATTAAACTAGTTTAGATGATGATGAAGTTTAAGGTGAAGTGTGTATTCTATTATGTTTTGTTCTAGTTTCCTATGGAAGTTAGGGAGATCTGTTTGTGTCCGCACTTACCGATTAATCCGATAACAGAATTGGAGACCATACTGGGGACTTGACTTTATTTTTGGTTTTTTCCTCATATTTGATTTTAGACTACCTTCTTTTGGTTAAATTCATTCTCTGAGTCTGTGGGTTATCCATATAGACTCCCTAGGTCTGAAAGTTCAGTGAGAATTTTTGTTTTTCCTTCCATTTTCCTTTAGTTTCAGAGATCGTCGCACTGTACTATATAAAGAGGACGCGATAATCCTCTAACATCACACTCTACTGATGCAGACCAGTGCGACAACATTGCATTGTACCCTATTGGCAGCATGTGACTATCCTAGATCGTCGCACTGTGCTCCACTGCAACCCGCGATGATTCCTGTAGCAGTTGTTGGAGGTAGCCAATTTTTATTTTTCCACCCAGTTTTTCCCTAATTTCCTAGGATGAACTTCTGATACCAGTGATTGATTGATTTACAAGTTTGAATCTTGCATTTGATTGATTTTCGGAAATTGAAAGTTTTTCTTTGTAAATTTTGTGAGTTTTGATTTTGATTTTTTTTCACAAGGATATAATATCTAGATCTTAGTCTTGAGTGCTTGTTTGACAAAGAGTCTTTGATTTATTTTGAGTTTTGGATTGTTTTTAATTTTTGGATTTTTCACTGATTGAAAGACATTTTTGTTTGCATTTGACAAAAGGATTTCCTATCATTTCATTTGTGTCTACATTATGGGTTTGATTTTGGAATCATGTTAATAATGTGTTAATTTTCTTGGATTACGCTTTCTTTTATTCATTATGTCTCTGATCTTATTTGAGAAAGAAAGAGTTGAAGTCATTTTTCTTTTTAGTGATCCTTCACAAGAAAATTGTTGCATTCAAAATATTTGGTAAAGGAGAAAATTGGAAAATTTTGTAACTTTTGGTTATTTGGGAATTTGTTCATTCAAAAATTGAGAAATTTTGTTTCATAGCTTTTATATTTCAGAAAGAGATACCTTCTCCCTACTGTAATTAGAGTTCATCGAATTGAAAGATTGCATAATCATGTTCTCTTTCATTTTATTGGGTCAAGGTAACATACATCATCAGTTTCATTTATGTTTCCCTTTTGAGTAAACAACAACCTTTAAAACACAGTGTAATTTTAAAATTTATTAGTAACTTTTATTTTCTAGAAATTATCTTCACCAACATTAGCTAGGATAGAGCTTTAGAATAGGTTGTAAGGCACACTCTCCAAAGCATCAAAACACACAATAGTATCTTGTGATAGGGAGAGTTCAAATCCACTTGCTACATTTTGTCCTGGGAAGCCCTTCTAACACAAGGGTCAATCATGAGGTCGCATTAATACTGGCAGAGTTACTCACCCTGCTTTGTCGATATTAGTGTAGAGATTGCGCGTATTATTGGGGGTCACTTGAGAAGAAAATCATGTGGGGACCTACTCGAGTTGATTTCAGGCTAGACACCCTTCCTTTGTGCATGGATCAGACTGTTGATTTTTTCCCTAGACATCATTGTCATAATTGGTAACCTTAGTAGCCTATCTCTTTAGGGTCTTTACACGAGGTGACTGTGGAGGGGCAAGTCTTCACGGTACCTAGAATCAACATTGTCCAAACTCACTCGGGCTCCTTGGAGGGCATACCCACGATTATGTGTGGGAGCTTGCACCAGGGTGTAAGTCCGTTAAGAAGGTTGTCAACGTAACCTTTCCACTCACTTTATCCCAACCCCTTCTTGTCTTGATTTCGCGATGTTGGATTTCATCACCAACTAGTGACTTATAAATAAGAAGGTCTCTTTGCTTGGTTTGATTTATAGATTTTATTAGTGAGTGTTGTTTGTTTCTCTAGTTGGCCATAGATTTGTTTTGTTCTTTGTTTGGTGCAACCAACATTGGCCCTCGCCATTCACGTAGGATGCAAGGGATACCTTCGAAAGATATGAAAGATTACGTCCCTTTGATTCCTAACTCACCAGAGGGATCTATTGGAGGGGCATTCAATAACGAAGTAGCCTCTAAGATTGGAAGTTCAACTCCTTTAGAGGAATCAATACTTCCCGTAAATCCATTATTGAGTGTTGCACAAGATCCACATTTCTACGGATAAATTCATCGGGAGACCTTGTTGCTGACGAGTATATTGAAGTACCTACTGGAACTAATGCAAAGTCTAGTGTAGACAATCCACTTTTTCAAAGTGAGTAGTTTAGAACCCCGGTGCACACTACTGGAATGTTTAATCCTAGCTCTGTCCCCGTCTGTTTTTTTTGGAGAACTTCTTTGGGACATGATATTTTTGATAAACTAGGAATGAGTCCTAATCAACCTATGGCATCGTAAAATCCTGTGGTTTCTACTACTTATACAACACCTTTAGATCATTTTACTGGCACAACCAGTAATGTCGTCACGATCTCAGACCAATTGTTGGTTGGTTCTCACTCGATTCTTCCTCTCCAGCTCGCTAGCTCTACCATGGTCCCACAAGCTACAAATGTTTGTACTGGAAATGTGGCCATCACTCAAGCTCCTATTGGAACACAACTTCTTCTTAGATCAAATCCATCACTTCCCCCTAGGTATAACCCTTTGAATACTTGAATTTCTATTCCTTCCCAGAATCCATTCGGAGGGTCTAATATTTTTATTCCTCCTGGGTATAATGTTGCTAGTCATTTTTTTCCTACACCTATCCAGGTTCTCTCTAGGGAGCCTTACGTTCCTCCTCGACCTTTGTCTAGAAAATCTAATCGTCCTAGCCCTAGTAGCTCCAATCCAGTTGGAGGCACCAATCATTTTGTCGCTTCTGGTTTTCAAATTCCTGTTGGAGGCCAACCCCGCGTTGGGGGGCAACCTCTAATTGGGGGACAACCTCAAGTTGGAGGCCATAATCTAGTTTATGGGAAAAGTACACCCAAATTACAATATCAACCTTGGAATCTTCCTTTCCAAGGGAATCAAAAATCGCTGGGGGGAAACATCCTCAAATTAATTCGTTTGTACCCCCTAACTTCGGGAAACCGTATCCAGGTTCTATGAATCCTACTTGGGGTCAAAATTTTCAGTATAATGCTCCTTTTCAAGGGAGCTTACCTAATTAAAACCCTCCACAACCGAATGTATTAGGACTATCTAACTATCTATAGACTTTTTATGGTCCTACTGATATATCTACGAGACTACCTCCTCAAAAATACTAGTTTCCTCAAGTGAACATACAACGTCCATTTCTTGCTACTTTGGATTTACCAGATTTATCTAGGATTTTGAATGATCCTATTTTGCATTATCCTTATTAGCCCATCATACCGGCCAAATTACCATCTGACATTCCTAAGTTTGACAGTCTATCAGGAGAAGACCCAAATAATCACGTCATGACTTTCCATCTTTTGTGTTTGTCCAACTCATTAATGGACGACTCTATAAGATTACGAATTTTCCAACAAACTCTCATGGGTTCGACAGCCAAATGATAAATTGAGTTACCACTAGGATTCTTTAATGACTTCAATACCCTAGACATGGCTTTCTTAACACATTACCAATTTCCAATTCGATATGAGACAGGAACTGAAATTTTGAGTTCATTTAAACAATCCTCTTCCACTCATATTTCTGATCATATCCATGAGTGGAGGAGAAGAAGTCGCTTAATCAAAGTTCCCCTTCTTGATCAACTATTGGCTGAGTGGTTTACCAAATCACTCATTGGGACTTTTGCCCGTGATGTCTCCATGGGTGTTTTCGTCACTGAAGAGAAGGTGATTAGTCGTTCTCAATATCTAGATCTCATTTATTCGCAAGCAGACACACTATACGACCTGATTCCTGATGCTCCTCATCCATCTACAAATCCTACCCCAACACCTCATTGGCACTTTTCATGCTGAGACTCAATCTACACAAGCCATTCATACCAATCCCAAGTCTACCATTGTTAATGTACAAAATACTCCTACTCCTACTCCTTCTCCCAGTAAAACCTCTGAAGTTAATTCGGTTCAATATACGCCTACCGGTAAAAATCAAAATAAAAAGAAAGGGAAAGGTAGGAATAAGGAAGACAAAAATAATAATCAACAATCAGAGAAACCCAAAACACAGCCTGTTGATGATAAATATAAGTCTAAATTTCATTATCCTTGCCTTATCTATGGTGAGGATAATTATACAAAATATTGTCCATGACGCGCTGAGGTTACTAAGTTCCTCCAAGAGACCGGGAAGCCTTCTACACCTGTCGTCTTGTCACAACTGTTTCCTTCTTAGAAGCAAGCCCAATTGGTCATTCATGACCAACCCTCTCCCTCTACCACATCTTGTGTACTTATGTGTACTGGTGACTCCAAGAAGAATGAAGTTGCAGTCGCAACTCGAGCCAACAATTATTCTCCTTCGAAAGAGAAAGTTGATGATTTACGACCTCCGTTGGTTCAACCTCCTCCACCAACTTCACCTCCAAAAGGTCCTCTTCATCTCGAATGATCGGGCCTAGATATAGTTCTCCGTCCTCTTCCCAAGGGCGTTGTTCGAAAGTATTCATTTAATCCTCATGCACGTGCTGCCCAAAACTACAGTATTATAGAAGACCTTGCACAAGCACCCTTTGTGATGTTAGCTCTCGAAGTCCTTCAAAATTGTCCTACTCAACGGAACACGTTGTTAAAGGATATTGGTGGAATTGACCCCACCGATACTAATTTAATAATCTTTGACTTGGAATATCATATTCCAAGGATTCCTCCTCAATTAGCATTTTAGATCCAAGTTGTTGTGGAAAATAAGAATATTTGTCGAACCATTATTGATGAAGGAGTCTTGACTTGCATTATGTCTGTTACTTGTTGGAAATATATTGGCTCTCTTTCCCTTATCTAGTCACACAATACTCTTAAGGGCTTCAATGGTACATGGTTTACACCTTATGGCATTCTTTCTTTGTTGTCTATTATTTTAGAAGGCAAGGAGGTTAATGTTGAGGTTTAGGTCTTTGACGTGCCTCTCGATTACAACCTTCTACTTAGTCATAGTTGGATTGACTCCATGCACTCAGTTGTTTCTACTCTTTTCCATGTGTCACATTTCCCACACCAAGAAAAAGTGATTACTGTTGATCAAATCGCCTTCTTTAATTCTGATTCATGTACTAGCAACATACCTTTTATCTCGAAAACACCTCCTGGTTATGAGAATGTCGGCGTGGGTCTTTTAAAAGATTCAACCTTGATGGGTACATTTCCTATCCCACCATCTGATATTCCTCCTCCTTTTGTCGCCTCGATTAACATGATCTCAACCTTTGTTCGTGAAACTCCTGAGTCTTATGACCCATGGATAGTACCTAGCTCTCGAGATTATCTTCATTACGGGGAACGAATGCCTTTAAGTCTGATGGAATCAACTTATCAAGATATTCAATCAAAAACTTATTCTCCTCCTTCTCTCGATGATGCATCTCCTGATCTGTTCCATGTGATATTTCCTATTGATGAGATGATCATGTTGGTCATGTCCATGGAAGATACTCCATGGGATGATGGGCATCATCATTCTATTCTCTTCCTAGAACGTGAGACCATAGAGATTTACCAATGGATTTCGACTTCGTCTACCATTGTTGTTATTTATTTTGTTCCTGAGTCAATACACGATGTTTTGTATGAAGGTAACTTGAGTAATATGTCACATATCATTCCTCTTGACATATCGATTAAACCCAGAGTCATGGAAAATGTTCATATCGGTGCCTCATGTTCTATTGATGAGGTTTTCACTTATAAAGCCCTTTTCCAAGAATTTTGTGACATTTTTTCCTGGAGTTATGAAGAAATGCATGTTATTGATCCTGATATTGTTGTGCATGAGATTAAGACTTACCCAAATGCTAAACCCGTTCGGTAGAGACTTTGCCCAGTACATCCACGTAAGGTCGCTTTTATTATGCTTGAAGTTGAAAAACTTCTTAAAGATGGATTTGTCTATCCCATGGCTTTGACTGATTGGGTGTCCAATCTTGTTTTGGTTAACAAGAAATAAGGCACGATCCGCGTTTGTGTAGATTATAGGGATATAAATAAATCTTGTCCCAAAGACAATTATCCAACCCTTTTCGTTGACGATATTGTTGACGACTGTGCCGAGAGTGAAATCTTATCCTTGATGGATGGTTTCTCCGTCTATAATCAAATCAATATTCTACTTGCAGATCAACATAAGATTACTTTTATTTTCCCTTGGGGAAACTTTGCATACCGGAAACTACCTTTTGGTCTCAAAAATGATGGAGCGATTTTTCAGGACTCTATTTCTTACCCTTTTCATGACATTAAGCACAATGTACAACCCTATCTAGATGATATACTGGTGCATTCCATGCATCGTCAAGATCACCGGACACATTTACGTCCCATTTTCCTAAGTTGTCGTTATTATCGCATACGTTTGAATCCACACAAATGTGTTTTTTGTGTTGAATATGAACAACTTCTTGGTTTGATCGTGTCTATACATGGGATTCGAGTAGACCCCTTGAAGTTTGAGGCTATTCTTAATCTACCTCCTCCTTCCACAATACACCAGCTCCAAATTTTGCAAGGGAAGGCAAACTTTTTACATCGATTCATTCCCAACTACGTTGAATTAACGAAAGGATTTACTAGGTTTCTCAAGAAAGGTTACAATTTTGTATGGGATGACATTGCAAACAAAGCCTTTGAATCTTTGAAACTCACCTTAAACCGTACACCACTGTTATTTCCACCTGATTATAGCCGAGATTATTTCCTATACTTAGCAGCTTCGGACTCTACCATTGCTATGGTTTTAGTCCAAGAGGATGGTTCACACGATGAACATGTTATATATTATTTGAGTCATAGTCTCACGACTATCGAAACCAAATATTTACATGTGGAGAAACTGGCCTTGGCAACTGTTCAAGTTATTCAACATTTTCGTCACTACATTTTATTACGTAGAACCATGGTCATTTCCAATTGCAACCCCATTCAACATATCCTTACTCAACAATTGTTGGGGGGAAAGTACTCTAAATGGATAGTTATTCTCTAGGAGTTTGATTTGGAGTTTGAATGTGCCAAGTCAAAGAAGTCTTTGTTTTTTTTCCAAATTGATATGTGACCTTCCCTCTACTGAGACACAAACTACAGTAGAGGATTCCTTACCTGATGAATCCCTCTTTCTGATCAGTTCTGACGACATATGGTACAGAGATATTATCATCTATCTCCAGACCCAAAAATTTTGTCCTGATATTTCTAGTACAGATCGTCATCATATCCGGTATCAAGCCTGTCAATACATTATCCTTGGTGATACCCTTTATTGTCGTGGTCTTGATTCTATATTTTGACGATGTCTGACCTAGGATGAAGCTGAGAAATCTTTGAATGACTGCAACTCTAGAGCATGTGGCGGTCATATGTCTGGGTATGCCATTGCCCAAAATATCTTACGAGATGGTTCTTTCTGGACTTCGTTGTTTAAGGATTGCATTATTGTCATCTAGAAATGCCACGCTTGTCAAACCTAAAATCATAAGATCTGATCTCACCCTGCTCCTCTTCACCATGTAGTTTCCGTTGGTCCATTCGCTAAATGGGGTATTGATTTCATGACATGTAACCCTCACTCGACCGAGGGGAATGGATACATTATTGTAGTTGTGGATTTTTTCACTAAATGGGTCGAGGTGATACCTACATTTGATAATACTGGGAAAATTGCATCGCTATTCTATTCAATCATATCATTAATAGATTTGGTGTTCCTCAAGCCATTGTTACTGATCACGATAGTCATTTTTGCAATTTCATGATGTCTGAACTTACTGAGAAGTTGGGCCTTCGACATGAAAAATCAACCCCCTATTATCCACAGTCCAATGGCTAGGTTGAAGCAATTAACAAAGTTCTCACTACCATGCTTCGACGGATGGTTGGAATTCATTAGTCAAATTGGCACACGATCTTATTCTCAACATTGTGGGCGTATCAGACATCTATTAAGTTTTCTATGAGATTCACACCTTTCTATTTAGTATATGGTATCGAAGCAAATTTGTCGATTGAATGTGAAATCCCATATTTGAAACTAGTTGTCAAACTTCTCCCTAACACCTCAACTGAAGAGGAGTGTCTTTTGTATTTGATGCAATTCGACGAAACCCGTCGTGATGTTGCCTTAGTCATTGAAACTCAGAAAAAGCGTGGCAAAGCTCAATATGACAAGCATGTCAAACCACGTTTTTTTCTGAAGGTGATCTAGTTCTTCTTTACGAGCAAGATCGTGATTTGCTAGGGGCCGGTAAATTCGAGCCCATGTGGCGGGGTCATTATATTGTGAAACGAGTGTTGGAGAAAGGGGCTTATGAGCTAGTAGATGATGATGGAATTCCTTTGACTGAACCCATAAATGGTCTTTACTTGAAGAAGTACTATGCTTAAATCATTTTTGTATGAGTGTTGTGTATTTTTAGTGTATCATACTCTTATGTGTTTTTTTGTTTTTGGTTCCACCTTTCGACTGCTTATCTTGCATTGTGATTGGTTTCCAAATGCTGGTGTCTTTTCTACCCTATATTGGCTTTGCTGATGGCGCTAGTTGTAGTACTCAAAACTTAGTGTCTGCTGCTTGGGAAATCTATGCACCTACAGATGAATTAATTAGTCTACATGGTGTTTGCCTTGGTCGTGTAACTAACAATATCATGGAATACAGTGCAGTTATCTAGTTGTTCACTGATGTTGTTTCACTTGGAATCCGTCATCTTATTGTACGACTCGATTCACAGTTAGTAGTACTACAGTTGAGTAATGTTTATTCCATCCAGAGTCCTACTTTGTTAAGGGTATATTTAGGAATTCGCCTCTTGGAATGTCATTTTGATTACATTGAATATCAACACATTCCTAGATGTCTAAATACATTGACAGATGCATTGGCTAATTATGTGTTAAACAGACATTTGAGGCAGTTATAAAATCCAATCACACTTTGTACATAAAACAAGTAAGCTTGTAGGAGCCTTATATTTATAACAATAAAAGTTTAGAAAAGGTGTTTTTATCTGAAGACCAAAATATCAAAAATGTGAAGCTCACAACTTCATATACAAAAAGCATCAAGGATGTTGCTCGCTATAACAAGTGATTTCCTATGATACTCTATGGAGCAGTCAACCGATGGATGCAGATACACCCACTGTGTGGCATTGGTAATTCATAGTGAGCTCATCCACAGTAGTGTCAGGGACATGCATTGTCAATGCCTCCAGGTTTTGTTCTATATCCTCGAGGTCAGCGACAACCACTCCAGCTATAGCACGTCTCTCTCCCAGCGAACAATAAGGCCACACATCTGCATTGATCAGAGCACTTTATTAGTCATCGGATAAATAACACAAAAAAAATGTTATATCATTAAAATAACAAAAACATTATATAAAAACAAAATTTCCTTCTTACTTATGTCACCCCACTGGGACCCATCAGGAAGATCCAAATCTTGATCCCCACGGAAATATACCTCGGCATATGCATAATATTCCACCATGAGCAGTTTATTCCTCAGCCACTGGAAGAAGAAATCCTCGTACTTGGCAATGGGAACACCTCCATGTCAAGCCATGAGTTCTACCCACCTCTTCATTCATGGATCCCGTGGAGTAGGTATACCCCATTCCACCTACAGGCGTAGGACAGGGACCCTCTCCAAGAATAAGGATACCAAAATAGACCCATATCCAAATTGTTTTAACCCACCATTTTCGCACTTGGTAAGTTGTTTCTTCATGCTTTTTAGGACCCCTTCACACCATTTGAAGACCCTGGGCTCCATACATTCTATGGAATACTGAAAATGACTCTGTCGAGCCATATGACAAGTTGCACTCCCTTCCATATGAGTAATAGTATAAAGGATATTCCACAAAGGCAAATCTTGGACATCCCTGATAGCTACTTTTCTGCTATGTTTCTCAATACCTAGCACACAATGATGGCAGACGTAGTAGTCCATGGGCTCACCTCCACCCCTGTTGCCTGTAAGTGTCACCCGTGAACCACGGCAAGATAGTCCTGTCAGGAAACAGATATCCTCAATATCTATAGTGAGTGTGTGGACACCCACATGAAATGCCTGCTCGTTCACATCCCACATGTGAACCAAGTTCTCCAATAGTCTCAACTGGGCTCTCATGCCCTAAATCTTGAAGAATTTTAGTAACCCACACTGCCTGAGAGCCATAATTTTTCTTGGTTCATTCTTGACGAAGTAATCTTCTTCTTTGTAATCTTGTTCATTCCACTCCATCATATTAACCAAGGAAAGCCTGCCAAGGAACCATAAGATGAGATTAGACACATAAAATCCTTTCCTAGGGGTATTTTCTAGTTGGGTTCATATTTTTTAAGTTTTTGGTTGTGGATGTCATGGGTATGCGCATTCGTGCAATGTGACATCATCACAACCTACCTATAGAGTCACCTGCGACAATCCTAGATCATCACAGTTCATGATATGGGGCACTTGGGACAACCTCAGCACGAGGGTAACCCCTAAAAATTGACCCAAAAACACAAATTTAACCAACGAAAATCAATTTTTAAACCATGAAAAGATGAAGGAAAAGGAGATTACCTCTATGGTAGAGATAATTCGTGAAATGATCCGTCGTGCTCTCTGCAATCAACAGTTGAAAATTGCGGTGAAAAAGGGCTTTGGAGAAATATTTTGGTAAATTTACAAATGAAATGGTAAAATGGTTCTTTTAACCTAGTTTATTGACTTTTATCACTTTTCATTTGCAAATTATATTATTTTTATGCTTTATCCATGCCCTAAAGTCTTAACAACTTTACAAGTGTTGATGTTTGCAAATTAAAAATTCTAAGAGATGAGACGTTGGAACAAGGGTCCCCCTCTTTTTGGTTTGTTTTGTACGTACAGATTCTTTTAGGGTTTTTCAGAAACAAAACTCCTAGCAGAGTCTTAATTCTTTCTGATGGTCATGAAACCATGAGAATTTAATCGAGTAGTCTTTTTTCGTTTTTTCGAACTCGTATTGGCAACATGAAAAATGAAACCTATGGAGTATCCTTTAAGCTCTTTTAAAAATCCCTAAACATGAAAAGATGGTCGAGCGACCTTGTTATTTTCACGCTCGTAAAAGTATTTGAAGAAAACATCTGATGAGCAATAGGTTATCACTTTTTCGGTCTCATCATATTAATTTGCAAAAAAGGACCTGATGGAGTTCTCTTTAATTGTTTTTCAAACTCTCTAAAATTGAAAAATCCTTGAGTTTTCTTTCCTTTGACTCATTAAACAAACATCGAAAGACCCATATTGGATCAAACCACTCCTTCTTAGGGTTCGTTAAACATACTTCGAGGGACTCGTCCGAAGGATGAGCTTACATATACAAGCATATGTTATCATCCTCAAGCTTGCGTAAAAATAAAGAGGTACTCGCCAGAACTGGTGGGGGGAAATTGGGAAAGAAATGTGTCTCTTTATTTGTTTTAGTGGTAGTAATAGTCGCTCTTGAACATGACACCCCCTTCATCATTGTATCCGGGTTGGGAAATCCATTTGTCTCTTGTTTGACCATCTACAAGTTCATATGTTGGGTCCTCCTTGAGTCAATGTTGTCAATCCCATTGTCATGTCGTTCATATGTTCAAGAAAAGTCGAACCTAAAAAAGCCTTCTATCGAGTCTGCCATCTGCAGTTATAAATTTTCTACCATGTCGACCTTCCCTGAGTTAGCTCTGGATCACTTCATACTCAGATCTACCTCAAATCTGTCACATATTTTGTGTCATTGATGAGGGATACATCAAGGCCCTCATGTGACGAGTATTTTCCTATCGACTTCAACACATTATCTAGGAACAAGACTTAGAAATCATTTAGTACCTTATAACCTGCATGCCTCAACGACAGGTTTCTTCACTTTCAACAGTGGGTTCACAACATTGACCCATGATTGGAAGATTCCATCGAGTGTTTGACTTCAAATCAATTATTCACATTTGTTGGATTGTACTGGGGTACCTTGGGAGTCATTGAAATCAATTGTGATTTCCCTCGCACTTATTAACAGTTTTCATTAATGATCGGTAATCAAGTGGTTTCTACCATGTTCGACTTCAACGCCTGTAATCACATGGCTAGATTCGTACTAAGAGACGATGGAAATGAAGACCATATATCTTATCATTTTGATCCAATTTGTGACGGAGTATTCATGAATTAATACTGAAACATATATCCACTGTGTATGTCTCATGTCTATGTCCGAATTTGAATTCTTTTAGAGCATAGATCCACAGTGTATTCCTGGTGGCTATGTTGAATCATGATGACATGGATCCACAATGTATGTTTAGTGGCCATGACTCACTTGAAACTTATGATTAGAGTCACTTGTATTATGAGCATGGGAATGCCTACCTCATAAATGGTATGATATTATGCATATGCTTGTTTTTTTGCAGGTTCCTGATCGATGTGCTCCTAGTTTTCTACACGCACATTCTACAAATTATTTCAGCTATCATGAGTTCCAGCTTCATAATTTGGGGGGCATTCTGTTACACATTATTTTTGTCACCTCGGTGATTACTTGACAACATGTGTTCATTTTCCCTAAAAATATTAAAATAAGACTTTCTCCATGGGAAAAGTGATTTGCTTTCCTCTCTCAAAAACCATTCCAAGGAAGGTCGTCGCATCCTACTATATGCATGGGGTGCAACGATGCCTGATCATTGCACTCTGCCCTGAACCTAGACTGTGATGTCGTCACATGCTTCTTGTGCATAAGGTGTGACAATTCTTAAAGAATGAGAAAATTCAAATTTCACGAATGTTCTAGAAGGGAATCTTCTAGAAAATGAGGTGGCCTTCGATTGGTTTGGATCTTACTCGCTTCTTTAATTCGGTGGGATCATCCTAATCTCCTCATCCATCTCTCTTTCAAACTATATAAGGAGGGATGTCTCATGGAAAAGTCTAAGGTTGAATAGGCTAAGATTTGTATGGAGAGTTCTACTTCAGATTATGCTTGAGAGCTTTGCTTTAGTTCTTCAAGACAGATTGTGGATCTTCTTCATTCAAGGATTTGGAGAAAAGGTGTGTGTGTTGAGGCAAAGAGCCATAGAAAGGGGACCTTGCAACATCAAGGCATGGGCTGTATTCTCCACTTTCTATTCACTTAATACAGTAATACATTTCTTCCCTATATAAGCATCTCATATTCTATTGTATAATTCCTTGATCATATACATAGACTTCATTAGAATATATATATCTTTGTTTTCCCTCTTTGTTGTTTTTTGATTCTTAGACAGGCTTACTATTATGCCAACTCAAGGAAGGAGCGACAAGGATGACACTAATGAGGAACAAGCGTCATTTAAAAGGTATGTCACTTGTACCTCATTAAACTAGTTTATATGATGATGAATTTTAAGGCGAAGTGTGTATTTTGTTCTAGTTTCCTGTGGAAGTTAGGGAGATCTATTTGTGTCCACACTTACCGATTATTTCGATAATAGGATATAAACAAACTTTGTCTCCTACTTTCAATGATTTCTCTGTTTTTTATTAATCATGTTGGGCCTTGAAACTTTTTTGTGACTTCTTTAGTGTCTTCTATACTTGCAAGTGAGTCTACCCAATATTGTCAAAAAACTTATTTTCTTTCAATGCTTCTCCTATAATGCCTTCCCTCACTCCTCCTTGATGTCCATAGACAACATCCAAGGGTAAAGGTGAAAAATACCCAAATCAAGTTTCAAAAGGAGATTTACCAGTAGAAGTATGGACTTCTATGTTATAAGAGTGTTGAATGTAGATTGAATTTTCATCCTAGGTCTTTAGATTCTTCTGATTGTAACCTTCAAAAGTTTAACCAAACTCCCATTGAGTACTTCTATCTTCCCATCTGTCTGTGAATGGAATTTTTTTAGCACTCTTCAACTTAGTTTCCATCTTTTCCCAAAGTGTAGTCCAAAAGGAATTGATAAATTTGGTATCCCTATCTAAGATTATGTTCTTTGGTATCACAAAGTGCACCTAGAACTATTCAAAGAACATGGTTTCTTCTTCTTTTCCTTTGATGGTGTTTTACAAGGCACGAGAATTCACATATTACTAAACTTGTCAACTACCACAAACATAGTCATATCCCTTCTTGGTTGTTGGAAAACCACCCACAAAATCCATGGAAATTATTTTCCAAGGTCGAGTGGGTATAGTTAAGGGATGGTATAGACCTTGTTTCCTATTATTGGGATTGTTGGTATAACAAATCATGCATCCTCTAATATACTGAACTACATCTTCTTGCATTTTGGGCCAATACACATACCTTTGTAAGTTAGCAATCGTCTTCCCAACACCAAAATGTACTACAACCTAGGCGGTGTGAACCTCTCTAATAAGCTACAACATTTCACCTTTATGAACACAGAGATTATATAGATTGTAAAGAAACCCATTATCGCGATGATAGTCAACCTTACTGTCACCTTATTATATATGAATTTGGCCCTATATCTATTGAAACACCTATTTAAAGTCCTTGTCTTCAATGTATGCCTCTTTATATGCATCATGGGTGAAAGTTTGCATCTGCATGATAGTTCCCAAAGCTATAATATTGGACGTGGGTGGCCTTGAAAGCATGTTTTCCAAATTATTAGTGATTCCATTCTTATACTTGATGACTAGATGAAATTGTTGCAAAAACCCCATCCACTTGTAATGTATGGTTTTTTGAAGCTTACTCTAGGACTGCAAATACTGTAGTGGTTGGTGATTAGTGTGGATAATGGTTTCCTTTCCCATTAGATAGTGTTTCCACTTCTTAACAACTTGAACTAAGGAATAAATTTCCTTATCATATATAGGGTAGTTCAAAACTCCCCCATGAAATGTCTTAGAATGATAGAATATTGACTTACCTCCTTGCATAAAAAATTCTCCTATAGGATACCCACTTGCATCTATCTCCACTTCAAAATTCCTTTGCAATTTAGACATTGCGAGAACTGGTGCTTGAATAATATTTTATTTTAGCTCATCGAAATATTTTTGTTGATTATTTTCCCACTGAAAACTCTTACCATTGGTTGTTATGGTGTGGAGTGGTGCAACTACCATTTAAAATGATGCTATGAACTTCTATAGGTACTTTTATACCCCAACAACACTCCTAAATTCAGTGACATTAATAGGAACTGACCACTTCATGATGGCCTCCTTCTTTGCAAGATATATATATTGAATTCCCCTCCACCAATTACATACCCAAAATACACCAATGATTGTTGATACAAATCACATTTCTTGAGGTTTTCCAACAACTGATGTTTTTTCAAAGTCTCAAACACCTACATGAGATGTGATATGTGCTCCTCCTACGTAGATCTATAAACCAATATGTCATTCAAATACACTATTACAAATGAATCTAAATAGGGATGCAATACATCAATCACATAAATGTAACTGGTGCATTACATAAACCAAAATTCACAATCAACCAGTCATACATGCATTGCCTTATCTTGAATGTAATATTCTAGGTGTCTTCTTATTTAACACGTACTTGGTGGTATCATGACTTGAGATCCAACTTTGTGAAGTACTTAGCATGTTGCAATTGGTCTAACAAATCATCAATCCTAGGCATAGGGTACCTATTCTTGAGTGTGATCTTGTTCAAAACTCTATAGTCATTACACATTCGTCAATTCCCATCTTTCTTGGGTACTATGATGATAGGTGGCCCACAAGGTGAATTCCTTGGTTGAATTGCTCCATGCTCTAGAAATTTTTGTAATTGTTTCTTCACTTCGTTTAGACTATCTATACAACCCAATATTTGGTAATGGGGAGTCAGGAAACCTCCATTTCCTTCTTAGGTGGCGGCCCTTTAGGCTCCCAGAACACTCATTTGTACGCCTGCAACAACTCCAATTGTTGTTTTTGTTCTTTGGTACATCCATCTCGAGATTCCTTTACTCTTATTGATTCCTCTCCTGACTGATTATCTTTTAAGAAAAGTAATACATACTTCTTACTAAAACTAATCAATTTTTTGTCTTGGTTAGCACTTACCAGAGAGATCTTTGACTTTCCTTTGTGTGCATTGATGAGGTAAGACTTCACATACTTGATCAGAGGGTATTTATTTTCTATTCACACAAGGATTTCATTCCTCATATACATGTAGGGGATTCCAAATACTACACCACATATGTCAATGGGTACTACATCTAACTCCATTTCATCAATAAAATATGCACTTATAGAAAACTTGATCTTACACTATTTAGTGACTTTGACCTTTTTATCCTTATTCATGCATCCCAATGGATATGGGATCCGATGATCATGAACCTCCAACCCAAGCTTGTTGACCATATCATCTGTTATGAGATTGGCTTCTGAGTCGGAATCGACTAGAGCATATACCTTGGTCTTTTTGACTTGGATCTTAATATGGAATATTTTTTTCATTTCCTTGTATTCCTTGTGATGAAGGTTATTTAGATTAACCTCCTTTTGCACTGAAGTGTAGACAATATTCTCATCAACATCCAAGATTATTGCTACTTGGTTCCTTGAATCCTTGCTTAGCAAGTTCTTCTTCTTGGCATCTTTTTTACAATTCTTTGGATTCAACTCTGGATGTAGCTTCCAACACTTGTCTTCAGTGTGACCGCCAATATTGCAATGGTTATTTGGATCCTTGCACTAGAATGTGCAGTGGTTTTCATCTTCTTGTCTTTTCCTTTCCACTTATTCTTCCCCTCCTTGGAAGCTTCTTGGTGGTATTTTTGTTTAGAACCACTTGGTTGTCCTTTCTTATGGCCTATGTTCTCCAGGTATTGTGCTTGCACACAAGCCTTGTCAATGAACCTGGGTTTGAAGAGCATCACTTTCTTTCACAAATGACTATGTAGACCCCACAAATACCTAAGGAGTACATATGGATTCTTGGGTATTTTTTTTTAGAACCACTCGGTTGTCCTTTCTTATGGCCTATGTTCTCCAGGTGTTGTGCTTACACACAAGCCTCATCAATGAACCTGGATTTCAAGAGCACCACTTTCTTTCACAAATGACTATGTAGACCCCACAGATACCTAAGAAGTACATTTGGATTCTTGGGAGAGATACCTAACATGATCGACATCTTCTTGAATTTGGTGGTCTACTCTTGCACACTCTAGCCTTGCCTCTACATACCCAATAACCAAAAACCCAAACAAACCCCAAGAAGACAAAAGATAAGCATAATGAAACCCTAGCACCAACACTACCAAAAACACTCTAGACACATGCACAACCAACCATGCTAACCATACACTATCAAACACCAATACACTTGTCATCCTACTAAGCCAATTATATATTCGAAAAACCAAAGTCAAATTAAATACATATAATAGAAAATTTTAGGATTTGAACTTGTGACCTCTTAAGAGGAAACACATGTTCTTAACCATTAGGCCCACTCACGCTGTATTTTTAAATAGTTTTAAAAAACAAATAGGCATACTCTAAACTCTTTTTCCACTCATTTGTAAGTATGAAAAAGATAAACATGAACAACACTACAAAAATCATATAAAGCTACACAAAAAACATTATAATTTGGAAATTTTTTAGTTTCAACAGTGTGAGAAGTGTTTATATAATACAAACAAATTCAAAATACAGATTTTAAATATATTTGATTTAATAATAAAAAAAAATTAAATTTAGTAATAATTTTTTTTTTAATTTAATAATAAATTTTTAATATTTTTTAAAGAATACATGTAAAAGAATTATTGTATTGTGAGTAAGAAAAATGTGAAAGTAATAATCTTGAAATTAAAATATAAATTTTATTAACAATGGATATGAAATTAATAATAATTTTGCAGTATAACTTAATATTGTTTTTTTTTAATTAAGAATTAGTCTTATTAATATTTAAAAAATAGATTAATAATTAATAAAAACATTTGATACTTAAAATCTACCTTCTTACCAACTATATAAAATCAATAAACATTTAGCAAAGAAAATCTGTTTTTTATCAACCATATAAAATCAATAACTAATAGAATAGAAATAGTGAATCACTCACTATAAAATCAATAAGCATTTAGCAAAAAAAAATTTCCCTCTTACCAACCATATAAAATCAATAAGTAATAGAATAGAAATATTGAATCACTCACTATTGAACGCATTTAGCAAAGAAAATCTTCCCTCTTACCAACCATATAAAATCAATAAGTAATAGAATAGAAATATTGAATCACTCACTATTGAACGGTGTGAAGTTTTCAGTGAGCCATAATTAAAACAGCAAGCTTAAATCCAAGCTGAAAAATGTTTATATAATAAAAACAAATTAAAAATATATAAATTTTAAACATATTTGATTTTAAATTTTTAATATTTTTTTAAAGAAAATATGTAAAAGAGTTATTATATTGTATTGTGAATAAGAAAAATGTGAAAGCAATAATAATAATATTGAAATTGTATTAAAATATAATTTTTTATTAATAATAGATATGAAATCAATAATGACTCTTAAAGTATAATCTAATACTGTTTTTTTTGTTAAGAATTTGTCTTTTTATATTTAAGAAAATAGATTAATGGTTAATAAAATCACTTGGTAAATGGTTAATAAATGTATTTGGCATCGGAAATTTTGAAATTGTATTGAAATATATTTTTATATTAATAATAGATATGAAATCAATAATGAATCTTGGAGTATAACCTAACACTGTTTTTCTTTGGTTAAGAGTTTGTCTTTCTTATACTTAAAAAAACAGATTTATAGTTAATAAAAACACTTAGCAAATGGTTAATAAAAACATTTGGCAGCTAAATTCTTGAAATTGTATTGAAATATAATTTTTTATTAATAATAAATATGAGATCAATAATGAGCCTTGAAATATAACCTAACAT
>SNQJ01S0165077.1:0-12612 GCA_010110895.2 Picea sitchensis | reverse complement strand
GGAGGGATTGTTGTTCAGAGGCAATCAACTGTGTATTCCAAATTGCTCCATGAGGGAGAATCTGCTAAAAGAGAAGCACAGTGGTGGATTGGTAGGACATTTTGGCCACGATAAGACATTCGCAAAGCTGAGAGAATCATATTTTTGTCTAGGAATGCGAGCATAGGTCAAGAGATTTGTTGACAGGTGCAGGATTTGCCAACATTCGAAGGGGAGGAAACAGAATGCAGGTTTTTATCAACCATTTCCCATACCAAAGAGACCATGGGAGGCGATCAGCATGGATTTTGTATTAGGTTTGCCGAGGACGCAGAGAGGGGTTGATTCCATCTTTGTGGTGGTGGATAGGTTTTCTAAGATGGAACACTTCATTCCATGCCAGAAGACTAGCGATGCGACTCACATCGTGAACTTATTTTTCAAAGAGGTCATTCGACTTCATGGATTGCCGAAAAGCATAGTTTCGGACAGAGACACAAAATTCATAGGGCATTTATGGAGGACACTATGGAAGAAAATAGGAACTAACTTGGCGTTTAGTTCAGCTTACCATCCTCAGACGGATGGGCAGACAGAGGTGGTAAATAGAAGTTTGGGAGACTTACTTAGAAGCTTGGTGACAGAGCACCACAGCAATTGGGATAATGTATTGCCACAGGCAGAGTTTGCATACAACGACTTAGTGAACAAGAGCATAGGAAAAAGTCCATTTGAAATTGTATATGGAAGGAAGCCAAGGGGAGTATCTGAACTGAGGAATTCAAAACAGACTGTGACTAGCAGTGCGAGTGCAGAGGAATTCGCTGAGGCAATGAAAGAACTTCACAGCAGGGTGAAGCAGCGACTGATAGACTCAAATCAGGAGTACAAGCACAGAGCAGATCAACATCGGAGACAACTTCAGTTCGAAGTTGGTGATATGGTTCTGGCACACTTGAGGAAGGAAAGATTCCCAAGGGGAACATACAATAAGCTAAAAATGAAGAAAATCGGGCCATGCAAGGTCTTAAGAGAGTTCAGAGAGAATGCTTATGAAATTGAGTTGCCAGATGACATCGAAATATCTTTGACATTCAATGTCTCAAACTTATATCCATATAAGGCTGAGGAAGCAGGAGCTGGAAGTGAGGAACAACCAGAGGTTCAGTGGCAGAAGCAGATGCCGATTGCAGAGAAGCCACAGATGGAACGTATACTTGACAAGAGGGTGAGTAAAAAGACCAGACAAAAGCAATACTTCGAGTATCTAGTCAAATGGAAGAACCATCGAGTGGAATATGCCAGCTGGGAAAGAGAAGCAAAGATTCAAAAGCATGGACAGACCATGCAGGAGCTCATGGACAGGAGCCCATGAAAATTTTCAAGCCAAGGAGTATGATGCAGGAGCATCGCCCAAGACAAGCGAGCCAGCATGGAAGACAACAAACAGCTGGACAAGGCCAACCAAAAGTTTTTGAATTTTCATTTAAGATGATGCGCCAATGTATAAATGATGCATTTATGGAAAGCACCTTTGTATATTGTATCAGACCTCGAGCCATACGCTATTGTTTGAAGTAGATAGGAGGCATTTAATCTAGTTAATGCAGGTAGGTAGGATTTTTTTCTAGATTAGATTCTAGACAGTTTTAGATGGAAGGAGGGAAAACGGATATAGACACCCTCATTGTATCTTTTTAACACTAGCCAGCATTCAGAAGAGGAGAGAAGACAGAGAATATTGTATGAAGAACACCCATGTACAGGACATTGAATTAATAGAAGGAAGCTTTGATTCAAGCACATGGTTTATGTTGTTTTCTCTGTGTATTGATGTTGTGCTCAGGAATGTTTGTTTCTTGTTGTGCATTTGCTTTGTATATGTTGTGCATGTGATTTCATGTTTCAAACTGAATTCTGAAAAGAAGAGAGAATGAGTTTCAATTGTTTCTCTATCTGAGCCAGGAGATTCCTGCAAGGTTTGCAGTTGAATTCATCCGCAAGGAGTGCGTTGATGAAGGCTCAGTAGTCTAACTCTTGTTCTCATTTACCCAGACGTGGAAGTGAGTTGTTGAAGCTGTGCAAGGAGTGCGCAAGCTGAAGAAGAAGTCTCAGTTGTTAATCTGAGCAAAGGAGATTGAAGACTGCTGCTGCAAGAATGCGCAGAGTTGAAGAAGTTCGAACACTTGAAGTGGTTGTGGGGTTGTCGCAAGGAGTGCGTCCAGGTTCCTCTGAAAGAATCAGAGTGGAAAAATCTCAGGAGGAGTAAGGCCTTCAAATCATCGAAAGATTGCAAAGGAGATTTCCGTGCCAAGAATCCTCAAGAAGGGAGGAAGGGAATCTACGGTCAGGGTTCGTAGAGAAAACCAGCGATATCCCGTCAGCCGCCAAATCATGGGAAAGTTGTGCAGGGTTTAAGCCCCAACGAGAAGAGAAGGAGCCCATAAGTCATCAGGGTTCGGCTCGTCGGAGAATCGAGGTTTCCGGAGCCAAGAGTCTTGTGCAGGTTGAAATAGCGATTTGCGATTTCCCGAGAAGAACAGGGTTGTCGATCACAGCAGGGACACATGGCGCGAGATCCCGGAGAGTCGGGGTTCGACATTTTGGGTTTTCTGCATACAACGGAATCGTTGTAGGAGAAACCGTGATTCCATGATAACCGATAGAGTGGAGAAGAAAGAGGTGACGTGGAAGGGGTAGATCACACATGCATCAGGGTTTGGCAATTCGGGATTCTCGGTGACGAGAAACTCATGACAGGAGAAGTCGCGAAATCCCGAAACGCGACGGTCCCACAGTCAAAGCCGTTAAGTGGAGGACAGGTGTCATCGCATATTGGAGTTCGGGACTTGGAAGGGTCCGTGGACGAGTGCATTCAAAATTGTGAAAGTCTGAAACGCGATTTCCCAATCACCACTGGAGTGTGGGCCACAGGCGTCAGAATAGAGGACAGGTGGCATCGGAGATCGAAGATCTTGAGGAAGTAAGTTTTACACTCAGTTTCGCAAAGTCCGAAACTCCGATTGGGGAAGGAATGTGGTCCCGTGGACTAGCAGGTCACATGCGAAGGAGTTAGCCAGAGGAGCTAAGAGGTGCAGAAGTACCATCGGATATCGGGAGTCGGGGATTCATGAGAGCAGTGACTCACGACAGCATGAGTACCAATTTCCCGATGGGGTAATTCCTGATAAGAAGCCAGGAAGCCGTGGGCGCATGGTCATCGGGGTTCGGGGATCTATAAGACCCAATTCTGTGAGTTCAAGACTCGCGATCACGCGAAGTCTGATTTCCCGATAGGGAAAAGGGAGATCATAAAGAGCATTCTGTGGGTGTAGACGAGTCTCGATAAGGGATTTTGAAGAGCATTTCAGCTCTTCGGGCCGAAGGAAGAGAGGGTCCTAGTGGGATCGGACTTGCCGGGGTGCGTTTGCGTCATAGGAGGGCATTGAGTAGGTGTAAAGGGTGCACAGAGGGAACCCAAAACTACTGAATGTCATGTGGAGAAGAGACTCCACCAGGAGGGCGTCGAGAAAGTGTGCAAGCAGGCACAGGAAAAGAGAACACTTCAAGTTTTGGAGCTGAAAGAAGATTCCACTAAGGGAATTTTGTTGGGTTGCTGAACACCCAGAAAGACTCAACAATTTAGTTGCTTGAGCAGCAGGACAACTAGGAAGGCGTCAATTTCTCCATCTATGGGAGGAGAAAGATAAAATCCCTCAAGGGGTCTGAGTGTTTGTGAAAGCTCAGAAGAGATAACACTTTAGTGCGTGAAGACTCTGCAGAGGCACAGGAGTCAAATGACCCTTCAAGGGTTCAGAAGGAATAAATCTCAAGAGGGTCAGCGTTCTCAAATGCACAACAGAACTCAAAGTCGAGGAGTTCGCAGAGAGAAGAGAAGCAAAAGGTAGCGGCCTTGGAAAGATTGAAATTCTTCCAAGGGTGGGAAGAAAGCAGCGCAAGAGCTCAGGAAGGAGCAACAGCAGCCGTCGAATAGACCAACAGATTCTGGACCATTGGAATTCTACGTCCAGGAGGTGCATAGGAGAAGCACACAGGAGATTTGATCTAAGCCGTTAGATCTAAAGCAGAAATCCCGTCAACTGTTAGATCGGGAGGAGTTGCACCCAGTTTAACCTCAGGAGGAGGAGCGCACGAGGAGAATTTATCTGAGCCGTCATATCTTGGATCAGATCGCCAACAGCCGTCGGATCTGCAGGAGTCATGTGGGAGTTAACCTCGCAGACAGAGGAGAGAAGTCCCGACGGGCATCGGGATATCGACCATCGAGAAATCAGAGTTCTCGAGGTCGTGAGAACCGGGACACCAATAGTTGTGAAAGTGCGAGATTGGATCTGGACCGTCCATTGGCAGAGGACACGTGGTGGAGATCCAACGCCATCGACGTTTGGTGCATCGAGAAATCGACATTCCCGTGGACAAGACATCGGGGAATTTCAAGAGAAAACCCCGACATAATCGGAGCCGTCCGTTCGGAGGACAGGTGGCAAAGGATCAAACATCGTCGACATATCGGGAGTCTCGAGATTAAGGATTCGAGGCCTGTTGAACCCTGGAGATGCAAGAAGAGACCACAGTCATGGATCTCAGATAGGACAGGTGTCAAATATTCGTAAGGAGTCAGAGAATCGGGATATCGGGGATCCCGGGCACAAAGGTTTCGTGCATTGAAGAATCGCGATACATGATTTCCTGATAAGGCCTAGGAACGTGGGGCCACACCAACTGTCAGGAGGACAGGTGGCATATTTCTGCAACAGGTGAAGGGACCGTTGACAGGTCAACGACTGGGACCCATCAGAGGATCGGGGATCGGGTAATCGCGAGTCCAAGGGAGGCGTGCACATTGACGTCGCAAACCCCGAAACCCCGATGGACAGCTAGATGGCTTCAGTCATATGGCAAGTGGTCACATGGACCATGGTATAGCCTGGAGGTCTAGCTGAGGTTAAAGGGAACATCGAGGATTGGAGGATCGCAGATCCAGGGGACGCATGCACATCGACATCATAACCCTGAAACCCTGATAGGTGTTATAGCTATGGTTATATAGGAGGTGGTCATATGGTGGAAGCTTAGCCAGGAGGGCTAGTGTATAGGAGCGAGAGCTCATTGGAGATCGGAAATTGGAGAAGGCAGGAACTCTCGAGCACAGGGATTGTGAAACCCCGATGACCTGAGATTAAGCCAAGGAGAAGTCACGGCTCATGCAGAGGCCGTGACAGGTGAAGATAAGACCTATAGACTGGGTTAGAGTTTTCAGAGATTCCCAAGGGAATCTAAAGAGCCGCTTCAGCTTGAATAAGGGAAATTGAAAGATCCTGTGAGCAGGAGGTCAGGTGAAGAGGCCCTGCGGGGTTATACGGTTGGACCTCTTCTGCGTCAAGTGGTATCAGAGCGGGAACTTCACTTGTATATTTCAGGTGAAGCGAGAAGGCGGAAGACAGAGTTATTGGAGGAATCTGTAATTATTGTTTGCAGGTAAGCAACAGTCCATAGACAGTCAGCAGGACTGTAGGGTGAAGCTGGACACACTCAAGATGCAGAGTGACAACAGCAAGTCTACTAGGGAGGTGGATAAACACAGCAAGATGGCTACTGAAGGCCATAAGCATGCTGAAAGGAAGAGCCCAGAGCTGATGAGCACAACAGAAATGGATAAGGAGCTCGCTGACATAAAGCGAGAGATGGAGGAGCTCAAAATGAAGATGCGGCAGGGTAAAAAGCCGAGATGGGTGTATGAGTGGCCCATGCAGAAGCCGAAGGCAAGTTGGCCAGTCAAGCAGTTGATGGTCATGAGACAGCGTAGGCTATTGAGAAAATGGCTGAGGTATGTTGAAAACCTCAAGGCCACCAAGGAGGAAGAAATGGTTTACATCTGTGAACCAGAGATTGGAGACATTCTCGGTAAGGAGAATGATCAAAGATCGCTGCGGGATCTCATAGACTGCTAGGAGGGTAGTGGAAGGTTTCCAAATGGCCAGATGAGCAAGGGAACAGAGATGAGATCGGCTGAGGATCTCAAAGACTGCCAGGAGGACAGAGAAGTGGAAATTCTAGATTGCCAGGAGGGAAACGGATTGAGATCACTGCGGGATCTCACGGACTGTCATGAGGAAAGACAGGGAATTTCACATTGACAGCTGGGCAATGAAAGGAGATCGCTGCGGGATATTGAAAACTGCCAGGTGGGCAGTGGAAGTGTATTGAACTGCCAGGAGGGAAGAGATGAAAATTTGGGACCATCTGAAGGTCTCATAAAGAGTTCAATTTAGCAAGGAGTGTTGATGAAGATGGGATCGGTTGATCTCATAGTCTGCCAGGAGGGCAGCATGAGCATCCCATATTTCCAGGTGGGCAGGGATGAGTAGATGAATTTGGAGCAGCCAGAGGAGATGTCAGAACAGATGGGACTGTCAGAGGGCCGCATAAATTCAGAGTAGATGGACTTGGATTAGCAGGTGCAGCTGATAGAGCTGAAGGATCAGGATGATATTCTGATGATTGGGGGAATTGGGATATTCCTACCATGTGCCCAGGAGGAGGCAAAAATTTGTGTTGCAAATGGTGCAATAGAAGAACAGTCGGCTGAGACTGCCAGAGAAGAATTGGAGCAGACTTTGGAAGCTGCCCAAGCAGAAGAAGAAGATGAGAATTCTGAGGAATGGATCAATAATTTCGGCCAAGGATCTAAAAATAAGGAAGCTAGCAGCAAAGGAAGCCAAGGAACAGGAAGGCAGATTTATCACTCCATGGGAGATGGAGCTGGAGATGCTGGAGGATTGGTTGAACAATCCAGAGCCAGCAAGAGAAGTGGCAAAATTTGAGCTGTCAGAGAAGAGGATGACTGAGCAGCAAGTCAGTCAAAGGGAGACTGCAGAGTTGAAGTCTGCAGTAGAGTGGCAACTTGAGGCCATAGATGAAGATGAAGATGAAGAAGAAGGCGTGGGAGATCATGGTGATCTGCCCAATTGCAGAAAATTTTTGCAGCTGAGGAGACTGTAATAACAGAGCTAGCCATTGGAGCAGCTGGACTGAGAGATAGAGGGCATCATAAGGCTGATGTTGAGTTCAGCAAGAACTACCTGTGAGGAGAAGCTGAGCAGAAAAGAAGCAGCAGCGCAGCAGAAGCAGCAACAACAACATTAGATTGGAGCAGATGGAAAGCTCCACATATTCGTTTGGGATCCAAGAGGATTCCAACAGCTACAAGAGAAGCTCATGAGAAGGAGATCATGATTTTTGCAGTTGTGGAGTATGATGTAGGAGCATCTCTCCACGTTAGTGGCCAGCCAGCCAGCCACGTCGAGGGCGTGCATTTAAAGTTGAAGGGAGGCGTAGCCGCATTCAAATTTGAATTGAATGTAATTTAATGCTTAGGCTGGTGATCCATGGAATTTGTGCCTTTGAGCAGGCATTAGGTAGATCGACCTTTATTGTAGATCAGCTGAGATCTAGATCCAGATTCTGGACTAGACAACCCATTGAATGTAATTTATTAGAGTAGGTGAACCTGGAGGGAAGCGCTAAGAGCCCCTCAGGTAAAAGAGACTTTCAAATCTCATTTTGAGTAGACGAGTTAGGATGGTAGAGAAGAGAAGAGCCAGAGAGAGCTCGAGAACACCTTTGTAAAATACAGGCATTTGCCATTGTTAATATAAACAACAACAGTTTTTCCTGCATATATTCTGTCTTATATGCATGTCTATGTGTGTTCTTTGTATATGCTGTGAATGTATGTTATGTGGATGCATTCTGCAGGAGTTCGTTTGATTTCAGGTTGAAGGTCTTTGAGTCTTCACACCAGGAGGGTGTGACAGAACGTTTAGGGTTCTGAGAGCCATGCACAGAGGATGCACTTTTGAACTCTGCAGAGTCAGACAAAGGCATGCTAAGGCAGAATACTGAAGTCAACAACTCAAGAGGAAGACCTTTGAGGTTACTGAACACCTTAGGAGGCAAGGTTGTGTAGCTGAAACACAGTTGCAGACAAAACTTTGTTGTAAGTTCTGTGGAGCTCTGCTAGGTGGGCATTGAGCATATGCACGAGGTGCAGTTAGAGGAACTCTGTTATGAGTTCAGAAGATAGAATCTCTGAGGAGTTCTGTAGAGCTCTTCCAAGTGGGCATTGAGCATGTGTACAGGAGTGTGCAAAGGGAGGAACTCTGCTGAGAGTTTGAAGGAAGATAGAATCACTGAGGATTTTGAGAGCTCTTCCAGGAGGGAATTGAGCAGGTGCAAAGGGTGCACATAGGGAACCCAGAACTACTAAACGTTCTGTGGAGAAGAGAATCCGCCAGGAGGGCGTCAAGAAAGTGTGCAAGCAGGCATAGGAGAAGAGAACACTTCGATTTCTAGAGTTGAAAGAAGAGTCCACTGAGGGAATTTTGCTGGGTTGCTGAACACCCAGAAAGACTCAGCAATTTAGTTGCTTGAGTAGTAGGACAGACAGGAAGGCATCAATTTCTCCATCTTTGGGAGGAGAAAGATAAAATCCCTCAAGGGGTTTGAGTGTTTGTGAAAGTTCAAAAGAGATAGCACTTTAGTGTGTGAAGACTCTGCAGAGGCGCAGGAGTCAAAGGACCCTTCGAGGGTTTGGAAGGAAAAAAGCTCAGGAGGGTCAGCGTTCTCGAACGCACAACAGAACTCAAAGTCGAGGAGTTCGCAGAGAGAAGAGAAGCAAAAGGTAGCGGCCTTGGAAACATTGAAATTCTTCCAAGGGTGGGAAGAAAGAAGCGCAGGAGCTCAGGAAGGAGCAACAACAGTCGTCGGATAGACTGACAGATTCTGAACCGTTTGAATTCTACATCCAGGAGGCGCATAGGAGAAGCTCACGGGAGATTTGATCTAAACCGTTAGATCTGAAGAAGAAATCCCGTCAACTGTTAGATCAGGAGGAGTTGCACCCAGTTTAACCTCAGGAGGAGGAGCGCACGAGGAGAATTTATCTGAGCCGTCAGATATTGGATCAGATCACCGACAGTCGTCGGATCTGCAGGAGTCACGCGGGAGTTAACCTCGCAGACAGAAGAGAGAAGTCCCGACGGGCATCGGGATATCGGCCATCGAGAAATTGGAGTTCTCGAGGTCGTGAGAACCGGGACACCAACAGTTGTGAAAGCGTGAGATTGGATCTGGATCGTCCGTTGGAAGAGGACACGTGGTGGAGATCCAACGCCATCGACGTTTGGCGCATCGGGAAATCGACATTCCCATGGACAAGACATCGAGGAATTTCAGGAGAAAACCCCGACATAATCGAAGTCGTCCATTCGGAGGACAGGTGGCAAAGGATCAAGCGTCATCGGCATATCAGGAGTCTCGAGATTAAGGACTCGAGGCCTATTGAACCCCGGAGTTGCGAGAATAGACCATATCCGTGGATCTCAGATAGGACAGGTGTCAAAGATCCGTAACGAGTCGAAGAATCAGGATATCGGAACAAATCCCTGCATTTTTATAAAAGTGTTCATCATTCTATAAATCCGTTTGCAAATATTCCTTAAGGGAACAAATCCTTCATGTCATCACACCTTCCTCAGTAGAAATCTCCAAATCTTTTAGGATTATGCCAAGTCTTTACATATGTTCTTCACCAAAAAATTTTGATACCCATTTACATTTTAGCAACCTTTGTGACCTTGGAGCTTGATATGGTTACTTCTTCAACAAATTCATCTGGGATCATTATAGACAAAGGTTATGCAAATAATTGTAACAAACCTCTTGTTTCGTCATGACAACAAGCCTCACATAACAAGTGTGATTTTTTTTTTGTGTGTGTGTGTTTGAAGGTAAAGATGTCATTATACTCGACAAGGAAACACGATGATGAACAAGGTACAAGAAACTCATGCAACAACAACATGACGACCAAACATAGAAGCATATCAATCACCTGGAAGAAATGTACGACATTCAACCGAAAAGAATAAAAATGACTACCCGCCCATCCTACCCTGCAATGGTTAGGACCTCCAGGACAGATAAGCAACACTCAAGCCCAAGTTCCCATCAATTTTGACCATTGAAGGTCTCAAGGCTGGCCACTGTTATGAGGAGCAAGGAGGTGTCTACATCCTGCCCGACACAAGCAGACCAAGCCTACTAAGCTAAGGACAACATTAAATATAATAATTATCCCATCCATTCAATAGGGGCACCTCTAATATACCATTAGTCATTAATGCACCCTTTAAATTAACATTAATTACAATCAATTTAGCATGTCTAAGTGACTGATGCTAGATATATAGACGATAAATACAATGCATCCTCAATTATAGATCAAATTAGCAAGTCTAAAATTTGCAATTTAGTCGTTACTCACCAATCAAACTTTAATTATTATTACATTCCATTTGGGAAATTCTAAACAATCCAAATCTCAATCTACTAACCATTAATATTAAATGAAACATTAACTAAAATAATGTAAAATGCTACTATTAAACATTGATGCACAATTACTCTCAGCATGTCATCTAATTCTAAATTAATCCAATTTAAAAGGTGCCTCCTTGTCAACCAAAATACATAAATGGATCTAGCTTATCAACCTTTTCCATCAAGCCCTCAATTACTAACCAAAACAACTTTTTTTAATCCCAGCATATGAAATGTGAATTTAATATTTTTAAATAAAAGAATCCCCAAAGCACTTTTATTTAAAACAAAACTAGAGGAAATTTGTAGTGAGGTCTTGACACTAAGGGATGGAAGTATTGTAGACCATTTTATTCCATGTTTTCTCATTAAGGAAACCAAACCCAAAAGATACTTAGGGGTTATGTGGTCAAGTGCAGGTCAAGGTAAAAAATTAGCTAATGCTCTACTCCTCCAAGGTAAAATGACAAGTCTGGAGATCTCACGAATAGGATATTAAATAACATGCTCTCGTCAAGGCACAACGTGGTAACTAAATTCATTTAGCCAACATTATGGCCATTTAGTTGGAGGTTATTAAATTCTTCATTTTCGGTTGACTGTTCACTGTATTTAACGTTGAACATAAAGGTGCTGAGTAATTAAATTATATGTTAACGTTAAAAATTAGAAAGGCAGAATTATTATAAGATATCTTTGTCATGCAATGTAAGATAAAAGAAATTAATGTGAACCGGTAAATAGCTGGAATAAATATCATACGGTTAAAGTTGATTAAGAATTTACTGGTGAAGAAGATACTACAGTCTTTTAAAGGTAAGGCCTAACTATAGAGTGATAAAAACGCACAGGGTGCACCAGGGTGCATGTGGTTCAAGGGCTATCAGTTAGCTATCAATTCCCAATCAACACTCAAGATCAGGCTGTCGGCAATCATGGAATTGCTATCCAGTAATCAATGCCGTTCGGAGGATCTAGCTTATCAACCTTTTCCATCCAACCCTTAATTACTAACCAAAACAACTTTTTTTAATCCCAACATATGAAATGACAGAATTTAATATTTTAAATAAAAGAATCCCCAAAGCACTTTTATTTAAAACCAAACTAGAGGAAATTTGTAGTGAGGTCTTGACACTAAGGGATGGAAGTATTGTAGACCCTTTTATTCCATGTTTTCTCATTAAGGAAACCAAACCCAAAAGATACTTAGGGGTTATGTGGTCAAGTGGAGGTCAAGGTAAAAAATTAGCTAATGCTCTACTCCTCCAAGGTAAAATGGCAAGTCTGGAGATCTCACGAACAGGATATTAAATAACATGCTCTCGTCAAGGCACAGTGTGGTCACTAAATTCATTTAGCCAACATTATGGCCATTTAGTTGGAGGTTATTAAATGCTTCATTTTCGGTTGACTGTTCACTGTATTTAACGTTGAACAGAAAGGTGCTGAGTAATTAAATTATATGTTAACGTTAAAAATTAGAAAGGCAGAATTATTATAAGGTATCACTGTCATGCAATGTAAGATAAGGAAATTAATGTGAACCTGTAAATAGATGGAATAAATATCACAATTAAAGCCGATTAAGAATTTACTGGTGAAGAAGATACTACAGTCTTCTAAAGGTAAGGCCTAACTATAGAGTGATAAAAATGCATAGGGTGCACACGGTCCAAGGGCTATCAGTTAGTTATCAATTCCCAGTCAACCTTCAAGATCATACTGTCGACAGTCATGGAATTGCTATCCAGTAATCAATGTCGTTCAGAAGTAAATAGTAACTGTCTAAGCTGTCCGACAATGTTAGACCATCAAGAATATTGTCCAATCGATTGCCAACAAGCATTGTCACTGCCAAAATATTTTACATTTATCCCCCCAAAATGGAATTCTAGACTAGAGTGCTCTGTAAGGGTAAAACGTCAACTGGTTATGGCATTCCATCACCCTTATTGCTATACCCTACCTTGTACATGTATATCTCCATCCATAGCCTATCCACGATTATATATATATATATATATCAATCATCCTCAAAATCAAAAGGGCATTTAGCATCGATCCAACACAACATTTAAATTATAAAATTTCAGAGATAAAACATAATCATTAACTGGTTTATTTAAGATGTATTGCAGGACTCATCAAGAGAGTGGGAGGAGTTTAACATCAAGGCAGGGAGGTAATTCACTGCAAACACAGTCCCAGAAAGTGTAGAAACATGCT
>SNQJ01S0165076.1:0-21133 GCA_010110895.2 Picea sitchensis | reverse complement strand
TTCCTACTCAGTTTCAGTTGGTCTTCAAGAATGAAGATGAAGATGAGAAATTTTCCAGGTCCAAGAAGGTTCAGAGTCTAGCATATACAACATCAATGGAGTTGTTGAGATCAGTCTCCAAGTGGGAGATTGTTCATTGTGGAGCCTGATTATCTTCCTGATTCAGAGGTCTTTTACTTTCAGTCATGTCTATACCCCATGAAGTATTTACACCCCAGAAGTATGTACACTCTTCCATGCGGGGGAGTGAAGAGGGGGGGTAGCCCCTCTGTGGGGTCCCAGGGGGGTATCCCCCTAGCTAGGGGGTTGGGGGGAAGTGGGCCCCTAGCGGGGGTTCGGGGGCAGCGTCCCCCGATGGAAAAATTGCCTTGTAAATGTATATTGTAATTTTATTGTAAATCTGGACCGTTCATTATAAGGTCGCAGATCTAACGATAGAGATTATGTAAGGGTTTTTTTCCCTAGAAGGCAACCCTCTTTTATGAGGGAAATGTATTGCAGTTATGGATGATGGTGAATATTGTATTCTGAGATAGGAGACTATGAGAGAAAGAAGAGGAAGTTACAACGGGTTTTCTGTAGGTTGTATCCCTTCATATGCTGGATAATAATAAAGGAAGGACTTGGCAATTTCTCTGGTGGACATAGCCCACACTGGGTGAACCACGTAAATCTGTGTCTCTATTGTATTGTGTATCTTTTGTGTTTTGTTTCCGCATTTGTTTTATTTTATTGCTCCACGGTCCTATTTTTCTAACACATGATGTCACCTTGGGGACCCCTGGTCCTATTTGTGAAGAAAGAGGATGGAACATTGATATGGTGCATCGATTTTAGACAACTTAATAAAGTGACTATAAAGAACAAGTATCCTTTGTTGAGGATCGACAATCTCTTTGATCAGTTGAAGGATGCCAAGATATTTTCGAAGATAGATCTTAGGTCTGGTTATCACCAGGTAAGAATAAAGGATGAATACATCAACAACACCGTCTTTAGAACAATTTATGGTCACTATGAGTTCACATTGGTGTCATTTGGGTTGTCAAATGCACCCATTGTTTTTACGTGCCTAATGAATGGCGTATTCAGGGAATATCTAGACAAGTTTGTCATAGTATTTTTGGATGATATTTTGGTGTATTCCAAGTCAGAGGAAGAGCATGAACAACATCTAAGCATGGTTCTACAAGTGATAAGAGAGAACCAATTGTATGTCAAGCTGAGCAAGTGCTCATTTTATCAAAAGTAGATCCATTACTTGGGGCACATCATTTCAAAGGATGGGATAGTCCTGGATCCTGAGAAAGTTGAGTCCATCAAAGAATAGTCAGCGCCAACAAACATGATAGAAGTCAGATCCTTTATGGGTCTAGATGGTTATTGCATAAGGTTTATTGCAGGGTTCTCAAGGATAGCTTACCCTATCACTTTTTTTCAAAGGAAGGAGAAGAAATTTCAATGGACGAAGGAATGTGAAAAATGATTTCAACGATTGGAGCAGTTGGTAACCAGTGTTCCAAAATTGAGGATTGTAGATCCGAATGAATTTTCATAGTGTGCATCGATGCATGAAAAGAAGGGCTGGGAGGAGTCCTCAGTCAGAATGGGTTCATAATTTGTTATGAATCCAAAAAGTTGAAAGAGCACTAAAAGAATTATGACACTCATGATTTAAAGTTGGCAGCCATTGTTCATTCTCTAAAGAAATGGAGGCATTACCTCATGGGAAGTAAGTTTGAACTAAGAAAATACCACAATGATATGAAGTATTTGTTTGATCATCCAACCTTGAATACTAGGCAGAGTAGGTGGTTGGAGTTTATTTGTGAGTATGACTTTGATATCAAGCATATCAAAGGAAATGAAAACAAAGTGGCTGATGCGCTCAGTAGGAGAGTGCATGAACTACATGCTACAACCATTATCATGTACTAGAATGATATTAAAGGAAGAATTTCGAAGGATGCAAATACAGATTTGCAGTACAGGGATTTGGTATAAAAGATACAGAAAGGTGAGATTCCATAGAAAGTGGAAAATTATAAATTGGAAACTGATGGAACACTTTTGTACAAGAACATAATTTATATACCTAATGTCCAGGACTTGAAACTTATGATTTTGAATGAAATGCATAATGTGCCTTATGTATGTCACACTCAATATCAAAAAGTTGTGGCAACAGTCAAGAGAAATTACTTTTGGCCAGGTATGAAAAATGAAATTGCAGAATGCATCGCTAGATGTATGGAATGCCAGAAGGTTAAAGCTGAGCACAGACACCCACCAGGGTTGCTACAGCCTTTACCCATTCCTTAGTGGAAGTGGGAGGTAGTGACAATGGATTTCATCATAGGATTTCGTAGCACAGGCAAGCAACGTGATTCAATCATGGTGGTGGTGTACAAGCTTATGAAAGATGCCCATTTTATTCCACTAAAGACTACTAATAAGGCACCTAATGTTGTTGATATTTTTATGAGGGAAATAGCACGATTGCACGGTATTCCTAAGACAATTGTGTCTGATAGGGACTCAAAATTTGCCTCTAAGTTCTAGAAGGGGTTGTTTAAAGGATTCATAACGAATCTGAACTTCAGCACAACCTATCATCCTCAGTCTAATGGGCATATGGAGAGGGTGAACCAAGTAAGAGAAGACATTCTAAGGATGTATGTGATGGAAAAACCATCCAAATGGGAAGACTACCTACACTTGGTAGAATTGGCCTACAACAATGGGTATCAAGCATCGTTGAATATGAGCCCATTTGAGGCAATTTATGGAAGAAAGTGAAATACTCCAATAAGCTGGGATAATCCAGCTGATAGAGAAGTAGTTGGGCCAGAATTGTTCAAGGAAATGGAAGAACAAATGCTAAAAATTAAGCAGAATTTGAAAGTTGCCCAGGACAGGAAGAAGAGTTATGCTAATAAGAACATAACCCATAGAGAGTTTAAAGTGGGTGATCATGTTTTCTTGAAAGTGAAATCAAATAGAAGTTCCCTGAGGCTGGGAAACAGTTCCAAATTGGCAGCCAGATTTTGTGGGCCATTTGAAATACTGGAAAGGATTGGGCCAGTTTCATATATGATTTCATTACCTGCATCCATGATTGTACATAATGTGTTTCACATTTGATTTCTTAAGAAATATATACCTGATCTTAATCATGTGATTGATGTGATTCAGGTGGAACATGAACGCGTCTTGCAAGTGCAACCGATGCACATATTGGATCAGAAAAGAAAGAAGATCTGGAATTGAGCCATAGGGCTTGTAAAGGTCCAGTGGACCTGGTAACGTCCTAAGGACATGACATGGGAGCATGAGGATGGTATGCGGGCAAAATACCCATATTTTTTTGAATATTTTCGAAATCTTGTTGATGTTGTGTAAAAGTTGCACTGAGGAAAGTGAAAAGATAACGGGAGGGGATTTTAATACCCCAAGGACAATCCCAGTTATGACTATGTATTGTAAACATGTTTTATAGGATGGTGCAACAAGTGTATATAATATGGTAGGATTATTTGTTTATTAGGCTAGAGAGCCTAGGAGTTAAAGGCCAGGAGCTTGATTTTGTATATGTAATTATCTAGATCATTAATATAATATAAGAACATCGTTGCGTGTAGACCAACCACAAATAAAGAGTGATGGGGGAATAAGTTTCCACAAGGTTGGGTAAGGGAGGAGGAGAAGTGTTATACCTAGGGGACTAAGCTAGGGGGATTATCTCTAAAGCAGATAATAATTTATTATTATTTCCTAAAAGGATAAGTTTGTCAATTGACGAGTGTTGTCCCAAGCTCCTGGAAAGCAACGTATGAAAAATGGAGTACATGCAGCTCCAAGAAGCCAGGTGTTGACCTTGGTGCATGTAGCTAAAAGCTGAAGCACCAGCTGTGTTGGGGGTTGGTCCTCCATTTAGGCATCCGCTGTCTAGCCTGTGTTGTTTCTGTGTATGCATACCCATGCACCACTCTACCATACTCCGCCTGATTTTGCTGGAATCCTTGCTCGACAACCTATTTGGTCTCTGCACTGGACCTCTTTACATCCACACACCTCTAAAAATCATTTTCGTGAAGATGACCTATGTATTCTGTGAAGCCTAAGCATTTCATATTTTCCTATGTTATTTGTGTATTATAACTGTGGTTTGTTGTGGCCATGTAGTCCCTAGACTGAGTGTGGTTTGTTGCCTTCTGATTTTCCTGAGCTGTATTAACCTATTGTTGTTCTCCTCCTTGTGTTGGAACGAAGTTGAAGAAGCAGGTTTTTCGGGCCTGTGTGCAACACTTTGTCGAGGGGAGAGAGGTGGTTTTGGTCAAAGAGGCAGGTTTTCATGCATGTGGGAAATTCTCTCCAGGGGAGAGAGTGTGTTTTGGAAGTGATTTATCCTAGAAGGGGTCTCATAGCTACTACAAATCTCAGAGAATTCAGGTTCGACCTGTTGTTGAAGCCCAAGGAAAGGGAGGTGAAGTAGCCAATGCACTGTCTTGTGTGACAATGAAGGTATATACTCTTGGGGTGGGACAACCATGTGGGGAATGAGAGTCTGTGAGCAATGGGCATAAGTGGCTCCTGGAAGAGAACCCTTCATCATTAACTGTGTGTCTTCCTGTTGACCTTGCCTAGCCAAGGATTCCCTTGCCCAGTGGAGCTTAGTCCTAGCTTGGGGGTGACCTATTGTTGAGAGTGATGAGTAGCGAGATCTAAGGTTGGGAGGTTCGTGGAAGGTCTACATGCAGTTGGGTGGTGTTACTCTAGTTTGAAAGATAAGTTCCATTTCCATGCTTAAATACATATGTTTTTGCATGTTTGTTCCTTTTAAAATGTATCATGTATTCTGTTGTGTATATGAACTACTGTAGTTCCATTGATTGTGTATGATGGAAGTAATTTTGTGACTACTCTGTATTAAGTGTTTTCAATTCATTAAAATGCATATATTATATAAGTGTATGTTCTGCATGGTAGCATTGCACAGCTTGTCGGTGGCTGGGGATGTTACAACAATTGATGTATTTATTTGACTTTCTAATTTCTCAACTGAATCAGCCACCAATTTACAAATACCTTGACCTCGAATGATTTATGAAAGTATTATTTCAAGGTTATTTTCCTGAAGTGATGTCATCCAATTTTCCCTTTTTTCTCCCAACTCTTTCTGTACTAACAAATTTCTCACAATAGGGTAAGGAACAACAATTTTTGTCCTGGATTTCAACATGCATGATCTGAAATGTTTTACATCTTTAAAAACAACATATGCCTGATGCTATACTATGGGGTATTTTAGTTCTTATTATTTAAAGGAAGAAATCATAAATGAGATGGGTATCCCATTCTTTTCTGCATTTTTCTATGTGAGTACAGTGGCATAAGATCTGTCAAATGCAAAGGTATATAATGTAAAATCTTGGGGAAAATGAGGGCTCATTTGGGAAGGTGCCTTGATTATGGATTTTTTGATTGAATCAAAATCTTGACTCTCTTGTGGTCCCCGTCTGTATAAAACATCCCTTTTAATCATATTTTGTAGAGGTCTAACCATTTCAGAAAAACTCGTGACAAATCGTCTCACAAAATTAATTTTACCCAAAAAGGATTGCATGGCATTTTTGGAAGAAGGAGGGGGAAGTTTGGTAATGGCTTGGGTTATTTCAGGATCAATGATCATTCCATATTTAGACACTATAAACCCAAACAATTTTCCTTGTTCTACTACAAAGACTGATTTTTTAGGATTGAGTGAAATGTCGAACTTGCGACATTGTTCTAACACAACCCTAACATGAGACAGGTGATCTTTCTTGTTTTCATAAAATATAGTGACATCGTCAAGATAGACCACAACTGACTGGTTGATGAGGCCACGAAAAGAAATGTCCATTGCTCTCTGAAAAGTGGCATGGACATTTATCAATCTGAAAGGCATTTTTTTGTAGGTGTAAGTACCCCATGGGGTATGAAAAGTGGTTTTTAGTTGATCTGACGGAGACATATGTTCCTGATTGTATCTTGAGAAACCATCGAATAAATATAGTCTTTTAGAACTAGATACTTGTTGCAGAATTTGTTCCATCGGAGGAATAGGGTAGGTTTCCTTATAAGAGGCTCGGTTTAAATTTCGAAAATTGACACAAAGTCAAATTTCTCCACTCTTCTTCCTTACATGGACTAAGTTAGATACCCATTGGGTTTTCCGTACATGAAATATGATCTTGGCAGTGAGTAATTTATTAAGCTCCTTTTTTATGGTGGGTTCTAGTTTAGAATGTATTTTCCTCAAATTTTGTTGAAACAGTTGGGTTTGGGGTTTCATAGGAATTACATGTTATATGATAATTGGGTCGAAAGCTTTTAGATCGTCGTACATCCAAGAAAATACATCTTTAAATTATTTGAATAATTTTATAAAATCTGATTTTTCCTGTTCAGAGCACCCTTTTCCCAAATTGATATTTTGAGGATGATTTTGCGTTCCTAAATTCACAATTTCATACAGCAAAGAGGAACAATTTGTTTTGCAATTTACTACCCCTCTAAACTTGTCATGTAGGTCATAAAATTTTTCTAACCTAACAACAAATTTGGGGATAGAGTTTACGAGCTCGGACGATGATTCTATAGATCGAGGATGAGATATTACTGTGAAGTCTCAAAAAATTTCGTCACGAGTGCTTTCTTCGATAACTGGATCCTGGAAGGTGTCTTCCATATGCAAAAAATTTATGATTTGTTGATATTCATCAAATACTCTCCAGTTTGTGATGTTGTCAGGAATCGATAGCCTGAATAATAATTTGATCGAGAACGCGTTAGGAAAAAGACCTTCAACATGCAACAATTTAGAAGCAACATTGGCTAGTAAATCAACTTCCGAATTATTTATCATGGGAATCGAATTTATATTGAATGCTAGGAATTTGTGCATTAAACCCCACACCTCGGTTTGGTAATTCTTCAGATGCGGTGACAAACATTGTATTGCATTTCTTACCTATTTGACTACGATTTCTAAATCACCAAATACTACCAAATTTTGCACATCCATGTCCAGTGCCTTCCTTAGTCCTTGCAGAAGTGCTTCGTACTCTATTGTGTTGTTAATACAATCAAACTCTAATCGACAAGAAATAAATGTTTTATTACATGTAGGATCAGTAAGAATACAACCATCACCTGCCCCTTCTCGGAATTTGGATCCATCAAAATATAAGGACTAGATATGTTCATCATTAGCAATGTTCAGTGTACTTGGCGAAACAGTTGATTGAGTATAGGTCGTTCCTTCAGATTGTTGTTCTGGGTCAGTAATAGAAGACATTTCAGTCATAAAATTACCAAACAAAGTATTCATTCCCTGTGTTTCAATCGAATTTGCAGCAGTAATGAAAGGCTCATTTGGGTCATTTAAATCTGTCACAGTGTACTTCATGTAATGTTCTCTATTTATTCTGATCTTGTTGGGTTGTCCATTTTTTGGAAGCCATAAATGAGACCAGTCCATAGAAAAATATCTGTGCAATTGTTCTGACCAATCTCTACTAAAAAACAGACCATATACTTCAGGAATTTCGACAACAATAATATCAATTACTTGGTGAACCTTGTGACTGGATGATAATCTTATCAACACGCTTTTAAGTTCACCAATAACTTTGACATTAGTTCGATCTAACTGAATGATATTTAAATCAGAAGGTTTTACCTCAGCATTAATTTTATGGCATATAGACAAAGGAATCACATTCGATGATGCTCTAGAATTAACCATACAGTTATGTACATTCCTATTAAAAATTTCAAAAGTCAATAAAAAAGGAGGCAAAGTTTTACATGCAGAAACAACAAAATTATGTTGATTTTTTATTGTTGTACCTGAAACAATTTTATCTAAATTACCTATAGTTTTTTTTTATGAGTCCCTTTTATCCTGGCTTTCAGAAGAGTTTTTACCTGGGATGTATTTAGCCTTGTTTAAGTCAATTTCTGTTGATTTCTTGCTGATAACATCATTATTTTTACTATTTTCTGCAATGCTTTGGAGCATTTTATGCAAAATAAGTGGAAATTTAAGTAATTCAAAAATGAAAACATTTGCCCTCAATTTTTTGAGATCTTCAACTAAATCATACTCTAAAACTGGGGCAGGAGAGTTTTGTCTCATTTTAGTTTTCTTTAGCTATTTTGAAACCACGTTTTTACTTGTTTCGGGCGGAGGCTTGTTTTGTGTTTTACTTCTAGTGTTATAGGGATGGACAGTTTCAATTTTTTCTTGAAATATGTTGTCCGAAAAGTGCCCAAAAATGGGAGGGAAAGAATCCTCCTCATCAGGTGTTTCTTCCTCACCTGTATCAGCATGATATTCAAGAGAAGCAGAATTTTTTTTTTCATTTGCTTCCAATATTGTTTGCAAAGCATACTATAAACTTTCGAAATTTACACCATCTATGCTCGGATTTGGCCAGTTTGGAGGAAAAGGTTTTCTAAAAGGTGGTTTGAAACCTCCTTTACTAGTATATGCCTCCTCAAAGGATCTTTTCAGGTCAACGAACTTATTGGATAATTTTTGGAAATCTTTCTGCAAACTTTCCATGTCTAATGTTTCTTGTTGATTTTTAGCTTGAGGAGGCCTAGGGAGAATTTCTATTTTATTTTTGGAAGATGAAGTTGTTTCAGCCTCACTACTTAGATTATATTTTAAGATTAGAATGTCCTTCTCAATGAAGATTGCCTCCTCAAAGGCTTCTAATAATGTGTTATTTTTGGACATTTTAATCCATATGGCTATGTTTTTATGCAGGGCCTTAGTATAATATGCGATGATCAAGTTTTCTGCAGGCATCAAATCTATAGGAATCTTTTTTTTTAGTGTTAGAAATCTCTGGCTAAAGTCTTTAAATTTTTCCTTAGGATTAATTTTTCAACTAGAGAGTTCCATTACCAAGACTTTTGGAGATTTATCATCTCTGATTTTTTCTAGAAAACAGGTTTCAAACTTGTCCCAAGAGACAATGGTCTATGCTTGTTGTGCAAAATAACAGGTTGTGGCATTCCCCTCAAAATGGCAAGGGAATAATCTGCACATGACATCTTCTTTTTCGACACTCCAAAATTTAGTGTTTCTTTCTCGTTCTTTGAGAAATTGGATGCAAGATTTTTTCCTCCAGAGAATTTCTTCCCGCGACCATCTCTCTTCCAGTTGTTTATTAAGGGTGGGCTCTTGGACCTTTAGAGAGTCAGTGAAACCTTGATGTCTGATCTGTTGTTGGAGGTCTTGAATTTGCTGATTCAGGATTTCTTGAGCGTGGAATATGTTACCAAAAGTGGATTTGTTCCAAGACTTTATATGTTGCTTGAGGTTTGTTAACTTATGTTGGAATTTGTATATAGGAGTACCTATTGTGATTGTCGCCTCCTTCCACCAAAGGCCAATGTTTTCTTGAAAGTCTGGGTGTGTTAACCCAAATTTATCAAAGTGAAAGGGCTTCTTTCTTGGGGTGCCACTGATATTCATCGTAAGTAGTAACGACCAATGATCATATCATGGAGTATCAATCACAGTGGCTGGCCAAGTGAGACCCTCTAGCATTAAGGGTTCAAATATTTGGAAGCGATCTAGTCGGAAAGAAACATGTTGTGCCCTTGAACGTTTATTAGACTAGGTGAATATTTCGTTGTTCGTTTCTACATTGATGAGGTCCAACAAGCTGATGGTTCTATGGAACTGCTCACTGTCATTTCCAAATATGCAAGTGCCCCCATTTTTTCCTCCAGACTAGTTATCATGTTGAATTCTCCTCCAAGTATTCAACATTGATTTTCGATGTGATTGGAAATCCATTCCAGGTGATGGAGGAAGGATTCCTTGTCTCCCTGGGTTGCGGGGCCATAGACATTCAAGACATAGTCTGGTTTGTTTGAATCAATGATTCTGAAGGAGGTTGTGATAGTCCATTTGGAGGTGAAGAAACATTCCATAAGAATAGTGGTTGGGTTATGGAGTATGGCTAGACCCCTTGCTATACCTTTTGTGTCTACTTCTACTATTTTCGCTTGCTTCCAACATTTTGTGAGTATTTAAATGGCTTTATCCCCTGCACATTTTGTTTCTTGCAGAAGAAGAATGTCCAGTTGTTCCTTCATTATCCTTTCCCAGAGAAAGCATTTCTTCCTTCGTGCATTGAGGCCCCTAATGTTCCAAGATAACATCTTCATGAGGAGGGTGAGGGTTGGAGAGGAGGAAAGTTTCCCTAGATCACATGGATCTAGCCAGAGTTCACCAGGAAGTTTCCTACATCTTGAATGAGCTTGTGATTTCGTTTTCTTCCCCATTTCTTCTCTTATTTGGTGGGTTTTCACTGGTCTTTCGAGTTCCCTCTTTGGATTCCAAGACTCGAGTTTGCATGGTTCGATCTACCCATAGTGGAATTGAGGAAGAATTTGTGCACTTTTCATAACTGATCTCAGGGAATGGTGTATAATTGTTGTTTATGATAAGCTTGTTCTAGGTGTACCATATCTACTCCTGCCAGTTCTTGATCCTCTAGATCTATGTCAAGGTATCCTATTTTCAGTGCTAGATTCATTGGGAGGGAGGTCTCTGAGCTAGGGATTTGAGGATTTGTGGGACTAGGTGGGATGGATTCTGAGTTATCTTTAGCTTCCTCTGAGGTTGTTGGATTTGACAGGGGGGCAGAGGGGTTGATGGGATTTTTTAGAATTTTCTAGAGGGCTTGGGAGGGGTTATTGGTTGAGGGTTCAGAGGGGGCTTCAGGAGGTGTTTTTCTGGCTAGGTTCCTGCGACGCCCCATGACTTGGGTGTAACTATCCTTGTTTTTGTTAGGATCCTCAAGGTTTTATTTGCTATGGTTATTAAGGGGTAATTCACATAAGAGATGGGCATGTTTGTGACACTTCCTACAGCGGAAGGGAATATGCTCATATTCTAGGGTTTGGGACCATTCTTCATCTTGGTAGTCTAAGGTTATGGCTCTGGGTAGGGGTTTGGAGATATTTAAATAGACACAAATACAAGCATAAGCGGTGTAACTTCATTGTTTTGTGGCTTTGGATGCTTTGACGTAGATTCCAATCATATTTCCAATGCCTGGTAGTATTTCCTCCAACCAAAACTCTTGAGGTAAAGAGTAAAGTCTCAGCCAAACTGGTGCATGCATGAAGTCTTCCTTCTCTAGACTGAACTTTTCCCTCCAAAAACGTAGAAAAAGTCATGTCAAGTTATAAAAGTAAGGGCCTCCTTCAAAGATTATGTTTATGTCCTCTAGGTTATGCAGGATGATGGTGAACAAGCCATTTGTACCAAGGTGAAGGTTGTAATGATCTTTGGGCTTTGACTAGTGTTGAATCCACTTCGCTAGATCTTTCTTTGATGGCCATAGGCCCAAAAACTTTCCAACTAGGGAGAAATCCTTCATGTATTTGTTTTGATATTCTATTCTTAGTGAATTGATAATATATTTGGGAGCGACAAGAGCCTGTAGGATGCATTTACCAGGTTCCCAGGTGCAAGCCACTTTTGGATGGTTTGTTTTAGGGCTGATATCCATGGGTTTTTCCTTCGGCAGATCATCCTCCCAAAGAATATTTCTCATTTCCACTGGAAGTTCGAAGGGAGGCCTCTTGAAGTGTTTGTTTCCAAGCTCAAGGGTAGTGAAAGAACTATAAGCGGGGATAGGATGCCCCTTTTCCTATACCTCCATGGTCGCGACATGTTCTCAGGGTGATGCAAGAAGAGGGGCTTGGGATGGAAACCCTAGCAAAGAGAGGTTGACCTACTACCGTTTTTATATTAGTTAGTGGTTTAGTGTGAGGAATAAAGGAGGGTTTCCATTTTTGAGTAGAGACAACCTGTTGTGCTTCCTTAGATATTTTAGTAGCCTCCACCCAAATCTGAGGCCAAGACATGAGAACATGGGCACAAATCTCATCCTTGAGGCCACTGATAAAACATTCTCAGAAAAAGAATCAAACATGCCCTCTGTACGAAAATCCATTCGCTCAAAATCAACTATAAAGTATTCCACTCTGCCAGATTGTCCGAAATTTGTCAAATGGACTAAATGGTTGGTGTCAATGCTAAATCATTCATAAATCTTTGCCACAAAGTGTGTCCAAGAAATATACCCTTAACGAGCAGCTTTTATCCATTACCAACATTCTAGATCTAGTTGGAGAACACCATACCGTAGTTTGGCCAAGTCATCTATAATGTCGTACAAAGAGAAAGAATGTTCCATTTGAGTTACCCAACCAATGGGATCTAATACATCAAATTTGGTCACATCCAGACATGGAAGGCGTAGGTCACGCTGAAAGGGATGGGACTGAAAATTATGGGAATGATAGGAATTTTAAGCTTTAGTGTGCAAAGGTGGGTCAGATAAAGGGGGCTCTGCAGGGATATGCAACTTGGTGCAGATCATCGAAGCGAGATATTCAAGATGGGTAGTAATGTCTTGTTTGAGGTCTACTTTGAGTTCCTCGATTGAAGCGATGATGGAGGAATGCATGTTTTTATTGATGGTGGCAATATTGGCATTGAGCTATCTCACTTCTTGTTAGGTCTCTGTGAAATTAGATTGCAAGGTATTGAAGCAAGATTCCATGTCTAAGATACGGGTATGGGCCATGATGACGAGGCAATTGAAAACGGGCGAGTGGGGTCAAAACATTTGCTAAAAAATGATAGGTATTAATGTGATAAGGGTGAAGAGATAAATCCAATGAATGGGTCCTCAAAATAAATAGATGCTCAAATAATAGGTCTCAAATATATATATATATATATATATATATATATATATATATATATATATATATATATATATATATATATATATTCCTTTCTTGAGATATATGCTTTGGTCTAAAAGAATCTTGCATTGATAAATCTTGTGCTTAATCGGGTAGAAATATGGAGTTGTTTGCTTGCTTCGAACGATTCGTGAAATAGATCTTATGCATTTTATTTTTTGTTTCTATCCCCAAGGGTTAGGTATTCGTGAGGAGTTCTATATAGATTTCTATCCCCAAGGGTTAGGTATTCAAGGGTTCTATAGACAAGGGTTTTCCCTGTGTTATAGCTCTCTGATATATGTCTGGGGTCCAACAATAATACTCAACCCAATATATCATGGCACCAACTAAGGAGGCTAGATTGTGCCCTTAGCCGTACTACCCGACTACCCAGGTACTAGGGAGTATCTTCTCGAGTGTTGATATCGGTGGCACTATAACAGTTAGGTGGTCAATCAGTTTATCTAAAGAGGGATTTAGGAAATCTAGGTCGATCTATATACAGGAGTTGTCTTATGCGCTACCACCCGAAGGGGTATCAACAGGTGTTACAAGCATGGCCAACAGATGTGCACTTAAGTACCACTTGTATTTCCTATGTGTATGAATCACCAACCACAAATTTATGCGCGTAACGACAGATATTTGTAGCTTAAAGACGTCGAAATACATCTCTACCCTGAAAAAAACATTTACCCACAAATTTCTACCGAGGAAAGTGCTCTGATACCATTTGTAATATTCCAGATATAAAAAGTATGCAGAACATAAATAAAATGCTATAAATGGAAGATGAATAATAATATAACCAGAATAACACCACAATACTACCAAAATGATACTAGAATAACACCAGAATGAGCACTTTTATTACTGAGAGCAATGTTCACTTGCCTCTTCGAGGGGGCAACCTCCGACAGAGAAGACATCTATTACAATAATATCCAAGAAAAAAGTTCTCATACCCTTGACTCTTATTTATAATAAATATGTCTATCAAGAGAACCATCTAGAGGAAGATCATTCTAGAAGCATAAGCTTCTATTAGGTCTTCTTACATTGGACTTATTCTTCCTTATTGCTAGGCCTTATTAATATTGACCTTTATTACATCGGACTATATTATTATACCTAAGTGAGGGGTTAGGTCCCTAACACGTGAGGGGTCGAAACCAAAGGCTAGAAGGGTTTCCTTCAAGTAATTCCAATTGAGTTTATCGAAATCTTTGGAAAGATTCAGTTTCAGAAGCATACCACGTGATTTAGTCGAATGGAGCGAGTGGATTACCTCGTGCACTAGAATAATGTTGTCCATGATCTACCTTCCCTCCACATACCCTAATTTTTTCGGAGAGATAATGAACTGTAGGATGGTTTTGAGATGCTTGGTGATGACCTTCGTGATGAACTTGTAGATCACATTGTAGAGTGTAATTGGTCAGAAATGATTTGGTGAGGTGAATTTGTTCTCTTTTGGAATGAGAGTGAGGAAGGTGGCATTGAGAGCCTATAGGACCTACCTTGACTTTCTGGAATCTTCCTCCCAGACCTCCTCTCAGATCATATCCCAGCAATGGCGAAAAAAGTCTATTGTGAATCCATCAGGACCTCGGGCTTTGCCCACCAGGGTGTCCTTGAGGGATTGATCAACCTCTTCCTGGGTGATTGGGTGCATCAAAACCTCATTTTGTTCTTTGGTGACCTCCTCTAGGATTTGCTTGATGATGGATTTTATAGCTTGAGTGTGATCTATAGGTGGTTCTAAAAGAAGGTGCTTGTAATAAGTCAGAATTTCCTGCTCTATGTATGCGTGTTCTTGTATTTCTAGACCTTGATCTGAAACAAGATGAGGGATGTGATTAGTGTGACGACGTTGAATCATCGATCTGTGGAAGAATTTAGTGTTTCTTTCCCGCTCTTTGAGCCATTGGATGCGAGATTTTTTCCTCCAGAGAATTTCTTCCTACTTTTGTCTCTCTGCCAATTTTTTATTGAGTGTGGACTCTTGGTCCTTTAGAGAGTCAATGAAACCTTGATGTCTGATATGTTGTTGGAGGTCTTGAATTTTTTGGTTGAGGATTTCATGAGCATGGAATATGTTACCAAAATCGGATTTGTTCCAAGACTTTAGACGTTGCTTGAGGTTTTTTAACTTCTGTTGGAATTTGTACATAGGAGTACCTATTGCGATTGTCGCCTTCTTCCACCAAAGGCCAATGTTTGCTTGAAAGTCTGGGTGTGTTAACCAGAATTTCTGAAAGTGAAAGGGCTTCTTGCCTAGGGTGCCACTGATATTCATCGTAAGTAGTATTGGCCAATGATCAGATCCTGGAGTATCAATCATAGTGTCTTTCCAAGTGAGACTCTCTAGCATGAAGGGTTCAAATATTAGGAAGCAATCTAGTTGGAAAGAATCATGTTGTGCCCCCGAACATTTATTAGACTAGGTGAAGAGTTCATTGTCTATTTCTACACCGATGAGGTCCAACAATTTGATCGTTCTATGGAACTTTTCACTATCATTGCCCAATCTACGAGTGCCCCCATTTTTTTCCTCCAGAACAATTATCATGTTGAAGTCTTCCCCGAGTATACAACGTTGATTGCCGATGTGATTGGAAATCTATTCCAGGTGATGGAGGAAGGCTTCCTTGTCTCCCTGGGTTGCAGGGTCATAGACATTTAAGACATAGCCTGGCTTGTTCAAACCAATGGTCCAGAAGGAGGTTGTGATAGTCCATTTGGAGGTGAAGAAACCTTCAATAAGAATAGTGCTTAGGTTCCAAAGTATGGCTAGACCCCTTGTTGTACCTTTTGTCTCTACTTCTACTATTTTAGCTCGCTTCCAACATTTTGTGAGTATTTGAGTGGCTTCATCCCCTACACATTTTGTTTCTTATAGAAGAAGAATGTCCAGTTGTTCCTTCATTATCCTTTCCCAGAGAAAGCATTGCTTACATCATGCATTGAGGCCCTTAATGTTCCAAGATAACATCTTCATGAGGAGGGTGAGGGTTGGAGAGGAGGAAAGCTCCCTGAGATCACATCGATCTGGCTAGAGTTCACTAGGAAGTTTCCTGCATCTTGAATGAGATGGTGCTTTGGTTTTCTGCCCCTTTTCTTCTCTTATTTGGTGGGTTTGCACTGGTCTTTCGAGTTCCCTCTTTGGATTCCTAGACTCAAGTTTGCATGGGTCAATCCCTCCAGAGTGGAATTGAGGAAGACTTGGTGCACTTTACGTAAGTGATCCTAGGGAATGGTGTATAACTATTGTTTACTATAGGATTTTTCTAGGTATACCAGATCTACTCCTGCCAGTTCCTGATTCTCTAGATCTATGTCAGGGTCTCCTATTTCCCGTCCTAGATTGGCTAGGAGGGAGGTCTCCGAGGTGGGGATTTGAGGGTTTGCGGGATTAGGTGGGATGGATTCTGAGTTATCTTTAGCTTTCTCACGGGTCGTTGGATTTGACAGGGGGGCTAAGCGGCTGGTGGGATTTTCTGGAATTTTCTGGAGGGCTTCGAAGGAGTCTCTGGTTGAGGGTCTAGAGGGGGCCTGAGGAGGCACTTTTCTGGCTCGTTGCCTGTGATGCCCCATGACTTGGATGTAACCGTCCTTGTTTTTGTCAGGATCCTCAGGGTTTTATTTGTTGGGGTTATTAAGGGGGAATTCACGTAAGAGATGGCCATGTTCGTGACACTTTCGACAGCGGAAGGGAATATGCTCGTAGTCTAGGGTTTGGGACCATTCTTCGTCCTGGTAGTCTAAGGTTATGGCTTTAGGTAAGGGTTTGGAGATATTTAAATAGACACAAATACGGGCATAAGCGATGTACCTTCGTTGTTTTGTGGCTTCAGATCCTTTGACGTAGATTCCAATCGTATTGCCAATGCCTGCTAGTATTTCCTCCAGCCAAAACTCCTGAGGTAAAGTCTCAACCAAACTGGTGCATGCGTGAAGTCTTCCTTCTCTGGACTAAACTTTTTCGTCCAAAAACGGAGGAAACGTCCTGCGGAGTTAAAGTAAGGGCCTCTTTCAAAGATTATGTTTATGTCCTCTAGGTTATGCAGGATGATGGTGAAGAAGCCCTTTGAATTGAGGTGAAGGTCGTAATGACCTTTGGGATTCCACGAGTGTTGAATCTACTTTGCTAGATCTTTCTTCAATGGCCATAGGCCCAAAAACTTTCCCTATAGGACGAAATCCTTCATGTATTGCTTCTGATCTTCTATTCTTGGTGAATTGATAATATATTTGGGAGCAACAGGAGCCTGCATGATGCATTTACCAGGTTCCCAGGTGCAAGCTTCTTTTGGATGGTTTGTTTCAGGGTCGATCTCCATAGGTTTTTCCTTTGGCAGATCATCCTCCCAAAGAATATTTCTCATTTCCGCTGGAAGTTCGAAGGGCAACCTCTTGAAGTGTTTGTTGCCCATCTTGGCGGCAGTGACATAAGTGTAAGAGGGGCTAGGAGGCCCCTCTTCCTCGACCTCCATGGCCGCGACAGGTGCTCAGGGCAGCGTGCGCAGAGGGGCTCGAGGTGGAAACCCTAGCAGAGCAAGGTTGACCTACTACCTTTTTTATCTTAGTTAATATCCATTTGTTATGCAATATATTATTTCTCATTAATTAATTTATATTTTATAATTAATTATTAATTAATATTTTATTTATTATTAATATCAATTAATAATTAAAAAATAAGTCATTATTCAGTAATCATTTTCATTTAATTAGTTATAATTAATTAATTATTAACAATTAAAAAATTAATTATTATAATTTAATAAATTATTAATAATTAGTTAAAAAATTTAAAGATAATTATTTATTATTTATTTATTACATATAAAATGTATTAATTTATTCATGATTATTTCAGTTATGGAGGACCTCAACTAACAACAACCACATTTAAGTAAAAAGTGGTTGATATAATTATATGGGATCCATTAATTTAAAAAAATGAAAAATAACTATATCTTAATATATCACCCCCTTTCTAGTGTTACTTATATTTGAACTTTCCCCGTTAACGATCACAAACATCATTAAATGCAAATAGCCTCATAAGTATAAACATTTATTACAATTTCAACTTCGTGTTGTATCCACACCAAAGATTAAGAAGGAATCCGAAAACGAAGGAATTATGACGTTAAAAAATGATTGTATGAACGAAGCATGTGGATGGATATCCCTGAATTGTTCCACAATAAGCAATGAAATGAAATGGTTCATGTAAATCGTTGGCATTTACTATTTTAGTAACTGAATTTTGGCAGATTAGTCGTGAAGTGGAAATCCCAACAAATTCCCATATGTTACGGCACACTAGTCGTCCATGAATCTGCTTTTCTCTTTCTTATATAAACCGCGCACAGAGCAATTCCTTCATCTCTCGTATCGACCCGTTACGCAATCAGCGACAATGGCGTTTGGCAACAGTAATATCTTCATCTTCTCTGTCAGTTTTTTCTTCTTTTGTCTTTGCATTCCCTCTTCAATGTCGGGTCGCGTGGAGACGGAATGCGGTCTTAATAATGCCCTGCCACTGACTACAAGCCCTGCTCAGGGCGGGGTTACTGTCCATGTGACCAACCTCTGTAAGATCTGTAGTGCTTCTAACATCGTGGTTTCTTGCAAGCCCATGACTCGAACATGCATAGGTCCCAAAACTCCCTATGGACAGACGTGGACGTTCTTTTACCCGGGGAAAGCATCAGACCTCAAGGTCACAAGTGCGCTCTGGTGCGCCATCTAAGTTTTGAAAGCACTTCGTTTATCAGTCAGTAAATAATGACGGCCTCTACTTTGCCCTTTCTAAGGCCTGTTATGACAGTTTACAGTTTTCACAACTCTCATTCCCCATATCGTATTATTCTCCAAATTATAGATCCACTCTTTTGATTTTAATAGGAAATTTATTACTCTTTTCATTGTTCTGTAACGTGAAATTTATTATATATTTTTTTAGAATATACACATTTAAGTGCAAACACGTTTCAGACAATTATGATTCATGGTGTGAAAATTCATTGTAAACAAACACAATTTACTTGAAATACCCTATGAGGTATATGCAGTTGATTAACCCAAAGTTCCACACTAAATCTTCAATATATATTTCTTCCCACTCTGTGTTTTGTGGGTTTATGTTGTGTATTTTTGGCAATTTCTGGGCATATGTATCGTCTTTTGGTATTCTTTTCCCAAAGTCCCTGGACAAGAATTCACACGAGTATTTCAACAATTTACAAGAAAATATCCATAGCTTAGGGTTCTTAAATCTTTGCGAGAGAATTCTTGGCACTGTTATAGCTAGGCCAGCATTTATATCTGAATTATAACTCTTTCAAACAAAATGACAATGAATGAATGAATGAATGGGTAACAAAAAAAACTTTAAAAAAATTATAAAAGAGATGCAAAACTTAAAAAGAAAAACAGAAAGCAAAACACAGATTATGTATAGTCATTTTTAATGGTTTTGTTTAACTGTTTTACGAAATGGTTTTTTTTATTAGAATTTGGCTATATCAATTTATACAAAATCACTATTTTTTGTTGTTTAAAATCCGTTTCTGAATACAGAAATAAATTCTACTAACTGAAAAATCCTAAAAACGCTATACAAAATAATAACTCAAATCTGTGAATCTAACAATTTCTCCCTAAAAATAATTTCTTAAAATATTTAAACTACTACATTTTTAATTCATATAAAAAACAAAACACACAGCTACACAGTTAATCAAACCCTAAAACCTCTCCTCTTCGTCTCCTCTTTGTGCTCTCGTTCTCTTCTCCGTTCCAAATGAACGTGGCTCCTCGTTCTGAGCAGTAACCATTACAATAATAGACACGTATTCCAATATATATCATGTTGGTTTAGTAATGACATTAAATCTCGTTCTCTTCTCCGTTCCAAATGAACGCGGCTCCTCTTTCTAAGCAGTAACCATTACAATAATAGACACGTATTCCAATATGTATCATGTTGGTTTAGTAATGACATTAAATCTGGGTTTGGGATACTCTAATTTTTTTTTATAGAGGTATAACCTGGGAAAAGTTCCTTCATATAAGTATCATATATAAGTATCGCAATCTAAGTATCATATATGAGATGATGAGAATATGTTACAGCATGTTAAGATATTTTTTTTTAATGGTTTGGATCAGATAGCTAAATTGTTGTTTATATCATTTGTTTTTCTTTTTACATATATTTATGATGAGTAATAACAAAGTTTTTGGTTAGATATGGTAGACAAAGTTTTTGGATAGATATGGTAGATGGATTTTGTCCATGGAATCATGAGGATAGAAAATATCTTTTTGATATACACAAGTGAATAGAAATTTGTACATGCATATTTAAAATGTACTTTTATTTTTTCTACGGAAAAACCACACTTTTTATTCAAGTTAAATATTAAATACAATCATAAGATGCTCTAAGTATTGATCGTATTGGACCTACATATGGAGACTATAAGCAACCAAAAAACTAAGTTAGCATTGACTCAACAAAAAGACTTGGAGAGTTTTCATCACTAGGAACTCAAAACACTATACATATCTGTGACAATAAGGTAGAATGTGGTGAATGTGGAAAAGTTTGTTAGTCATTTCTATGTGCAAGCATAGGAATGCAAGAAAAAATAATTGTTAGCTATGACTTCGCTATTTGTATCTAAAAGTACTCAAAGCAAGGAAATCACTTTTATTATCAGAGTTCACAACATAATTTGGGTACATGTAGAAATAATTCAAGGAGCAGGATAATCAAGGTTATTCATTACAGGAATTCAAGGACAACCATATACAACACAAAACTATATAAATAATGCTGAAATAATTATGCATTGGAGTGCATAATGGAAGTGATGCATGATTCATATAATAAAGCTAGAATGCATGTGTATAAAGCAAGCATGATGAGATTGAATGCTTACTACATATTTATGTGCATTTGTGCATCTGTACATGCCTGAACATTCTTTTGGAATACTTGTAGATTGAGAGTACTTGGTTGTTATGTGTGAAACAATGATGTCATGATATTTGAATATGAATAATGATGGACTGTGTATCCAAGAAAATCATTATAACATGGTTGAAGAGGTCGATGATACTGTTGCATATGAAACCCATCCATATGAAGATAAGGGGGGATGGTAAGAATGCTAAACAAGAGAATTGGTGAAGGGATCTTATGGGCTTCTACAAATATTAGCTAATCATGTAGCATCAATTAGTTTAATAACAACCATGTAGGTATTGATTTGGA
>SNQJ01S0165073.1:32100-63587 GCA_010110895.2 Picea sitchensis | reverse complement strand
GTGAGACCACCTACCATTTTTCTTCATGCCCGTTGCTTGGAGCAGTCGCTTCGACCTTTTTGCAATTTCTTGCAAAGTGCCCGTATTCATGACACAACTTTCACTTGAAGGGAAATTGTTCATAATAAAAATGTTGGACATGTTTTCAATTATCCAAGGATATTATCATTTCCTCAGGTACTCCTTTCTCCATATCAACCTCTATTCAAATTTTGATGCAAGAGAAGAGGTTTTCCTTCAGTTCTGACATGTCTATGAATCAACCAATGAAGTTACCAATGCTTTTAAGGGCATCATCTCTCCAACAATGCAGAGGAAGGAGAGGGAGCCACACCCAGACTAGAATTGTAGAGGGAACATTATTTTCTGGATTGAAATGAAGGGTCCATTTATTGAAATACATGCCTCTCACTCCAAGGAAATATGGGCCACTACGGAATATTAAATCTCCATCTTCCTTGTGCTTGAAGAGACATGTGAAGAAACCTCTGTTGCAAAAGAAATTATTTATTGAACCTTTGATCAAAGGTTTCCAAATTCTTTCTAGCCAGAATTCCATTGTCTTCTGACATGGCCATGTACCTATAAATTGACTGATTAGTCCCCTATCTACCAAAGCCAATGCTTTCTTTCTGGAGGTGGATGGTGGGATGATAACCTTGGGAATTTCTTCTAGATTTTTCACAAATCTGGATTGCTACACCTTGGAGGATTTCATAGAGGTCGCTACCATCACGTTAAAGGCATGTGCTTCTTAATTAGGATGAGGTACATGCCCTCTTCCCTTGCTATCTATCATCCCAACAATTAGAGCTAGGGTTTGGTTAGGGTTTCAAAGTAGAGCAAAGATTTTTCCCTATTCGATCGCTTATTGAACTTTGATAGTTGTTATGTTTCAAGAGAAAATAAGTTCATCATTGAAAGGACATTCCTTGAATTTGTTACTTGCATGTTACTTGGAGTATTGGGCATTGTGAAATGCAGTCCTGTGGATGTCAAATCTTAAAGGTCATGAATTTTATAGCTACAAATACTCATCGAATTACATTCTCCAAGGTTTTCATACTAAATCGAGTTTATTCTCCACGAGGATTCTCCTTAAAAATATGTATATTGTGTGATGAACGATTATGAAATTGATTATATGTGTCTTATTCTATTGGATTCTTGATAAAAGAAGAAATTCAAGCCATAATATTAATTAGACATTGTTGTTTTTTTTAATGAAATGCATTGAGTGATTTCGACTTGCATATTAGAAAACATGTCAAGACCATTTAGAATCTCTCCAACATTTAAATACAGTGAAGAGGTAATAGACATAAAAGAGAAGTTCATGTAAGCAATACAAGTGGAGAGGAACAACACAAAATCCATGATTCGAGCATCTGAAACCTCTACAAAATCCAATTGTAATGTAATGGAAAGGTTAGAGGGAGACGAGAGGATCACATAAGTAGGAGTTGAACTGCACATTATCGAGATGAGAGGAAACACTACAGTAAAAAATAGAAAAGGAAAGAACATCCTTTCATTCTACGAAAATAACAAACTCTTATGAGTTAACCCAGCACACTTCCTCCTATTAACCCATCACACTTCTTCCATGAGAGGAGGGTACAATAGAAAAAGAGAATAACAAAAGAAAGAAATTCAAAGGTTAAGGATATTATCTTCAATGGTGCATCTATGACTATCCAAGAGGATAAAGCTTGGCTTTTGAGAACGAGGAAGTACTTCATGTTTAAATAGAATGTATAACCTTGTTGCCTTATATGTTTAGAGTTTCATATGTAGCTTATGCAATTTTGGTTTTTCCTTGAATATATTTTCAAGTCTTTGGATAAATTTATTTTCCTTCTTTAATCCTCACCCTGAGAAAGAAGGTTTGCCTCAAATTTTGTAAATTTAAAGTTTTTTAGAAAAAATGTGTTAATTTAAGGAGGTATAATACTTTTAATTAGGTTGTTCCCCAATCATTGGATTAAGTGCCAAATATTAGACCACAATATTGAAGGCTGTTTTTTTATGACTAAACACAAATCCAATCCACATTAGTTCACAATCAACCAACCTTCTCAAGCTTGTTATACCCATTAGTCTAACAATGTTTCTTAACATTGAATGTCTTTACAGGTGTAGAAGAAATCTTGGGCCAATGTAATGGTAATCACCCAAAAGGAATAGGGCAATGGGAAATCAGCTTCCACTATGTCGTTCAAGATTATTATACCCATTAGTCTAACAATGATTCTTAACCTTGGATGTCTTTACAGGTGTAGAAGAACTATTGGGCCAATGTTAATGGTAATCACCCAAAAGGAATATAAGTTCATGACCACTTTGAAGGTGCCAATGCATCTTTCCTTAAACTCCTCTTCTTAATTTGGTAACACGGGGCATGCACTCCACCCCCTTTTGACACTCTCATGGGTTTTTGGCTCTCGAGGAAGCTGTAAAAAGTCCACACCATGTCAGATTATTTTGTTCATGTTAACTTTAAATCCCATCCTATTGAATCTTTTAATGTTCTTATAGTGCAAGTCATAATTTATATTTGTAAAATATGAATTTTACCATTCTCAATGAAAATGAAACCACTATCCACATTTATGTAAGTTAAACATAAGAAAAACTCAACCTTGTAGGAAAGATGATCAACATTCTTTAGGTTTAGGTTACAAGTTCAAAACCAAAGTATATCAAGGTAGTGATGGTGTCAAAGAAGGATAGAAACTTAGGATCCTAAGAATAGTAGTGAGAATGGTAATGTAAAAAAAAAAATCACAATTTTGTTTATAAAAAAAAAACTATATTTTTGTATGGCATTCCTACTTTATATACAATTTCATAAAGTAACAATTTAATTGACATCTACATCATCACAAACCAAATAAAAAAGATGATATCGACTTAGCACTAAAGTCATTGAACACACTTAGCACAAGCCTAAACTTCCAATTGTTTTAATAATGGAACATATTTATTATTTGTTTATAGCGAAAATATTAATTGTTTTAGTATCAGAACATATTGCAGAGGCACAAAAAATAAAATTCCGCACTACCCTGCAAACATAGCACTAAAACAGAAGCTAATCGAACAATGGGGTATGTAACAATAGGTACAAACAATCAACTTCCTTCCAAATGGGCCATAAAATATTTCAAGAGGTATGCATCCAATATTTTCCACAATCCCCGTTTTTTCTTCTCTAAAAATATTCACTCTACAACTTTTAGGGTCTGCATTCAGGGTTTCAATGCCTTTTAAAGACAAAATATGAATAATGTGAAGAAAATAGAGTGCAATTATTTTTTCATTTGTTAATTTTTTCAATCTGTTTTTTTATATGTCCAGGGGCGAAGATGATTATTTATCAGGGAACATAGTCGAAATTGACATGCACAACTTCATGACCTATGACCACATAAAATCCAAGCCACCGTCACGACTCAACCTTGTAATTGGTTTGAATGGAACAAGGAAAAGATCTCTAGTATGTGCGATTGCAATAGGCCTAGCCAAAGAACCCCAGGTTGATATTCCTCCATTTTGTATATATCATGTGTTAGGGTTTTCTATTAAGAATTCATGTGAACCCTGGAGAATGAATATGGTGTCTGTATGAATACAAATGCTTGTTTTTGTTGTAGTTACTGGGTAGAGCATCGAATATTGGTGACTATGTCAAATGAGAAGAGTAGGGATGGATAAAGATCTCCTTGCATGGAAATGTTGTAGGATAGACCATTATTATTACACAGAAAATTGACAGACAGAATAGGTATGAATGATAGATTAATTGTATGGGTGAGAAGCTTGTGTTAGTTTGATTTATGGTCATCTTTCTTGGAGTTGATTTGTTCTTGTTAATGAATTATTCTATTTTGCAATTTTCATGGAGTTGTCAGTTTAAAAATCCCTATTGGAGACGGTTTGAAGCAAATTCATGTTTTTTGGATTGGGAAAAAAATCGCCGAGTCTAAAATGGGGATTCAACTTGGTGCAAATTTTGGCCTTAAGTCAGCTTATTTGAAAAATCACGGAACATAACTCAACAAAATTCATGAACTTAAAGGAAAGTTTTGAATGCTTCCTTTCACCATTATTACTTCCCAATAAACACCGAGGTGCAATGCCGATAACACTAGGGGCTAGGAACTTTGTTCATCACCTACGCCAATCGGGCCTATGTGCAACCATCCCCTACTGTCCCCCTTGGACTAGCTAAATATGTCACATGTTTGGGGAATTGAAACCTGGTGGGGGGTATATCGGGCCTTTGTGCATCCATCCCCTACCGCCCCCCTTGGACTAGATAAATATGTCACACATTTGGGGAATTGAAACCTGGTGGGGGGTATATCACCACCCCTATTTGACCAACCAATTATGTCCTCATTGAAAATTTGGGAACTTAAAATCCCTTATTAAAAAATCACAGAACATAAACTCAAAAGATTTTGGGAAATTCCTTTCAATTAGCGTTGCCCAATCAACACTGAAGTGGAATGTTGACAACACTAGGGACTAGGAAATTTTCCCATTACATACACCAAGCTAATAGGTAGCCATGTCTCATCGCTTTCGGAGAAGTTAAACACATCACACTTTTGGGGAATTAAACCCTCGTGGTGGGGGTATATCACCACCCCCGCTTAACCAATCAGTCAAGCCCCTTGTGACAAATATTAGAACTTAAACTCAAGAGCAACTTGATAACTTTAGCCATAACATTGAAAAACACGACAAATTCATAAATAACTCACTAGTTTGACCAAAATGGGGTGAGTTTGACCTAAATTGCTACATAGACTTACTAAGTAATTGGCATACTCAGTGAGTCTTGTTATAGAGTAAAAGTTTTCATGAGTAAACTTTTTTATGCTACAACTTTGGCCAAATGCATCAAGTAATAGGTTTCAAGAAATAAATTGTTGTATCTAAATAATTTTCAAATAATTTTTAACGAGTAAAATTTAAAATGTCTCAAATTTCAATGACTAATTTTCAAAAATATTGGGTTCTCCCTATTTGATTTAGTGCCATCTAATCAACAGTAAGGTGAAAAACCATTGGCACCAGCGGTAGCAAATTTTTGCATCACTATGCTTGGCCCACTTACACTACCAAGATGGTCCCCACTCTTTCAGAGGACTAAACATACCACAATATTTGGTGGAATTGACCCCTGGAAGGAGGGATATCACCACCCTCACTTGACCACTAGTCAAGATCCTAGTGGCATTAACTTTAAAATTTGATAGAATTAGAATGAACATTGCAAAATAACTTTATATGTGAGTTTTAAATAAAATCAGTGTTATTTTTTCCACACAAGAAAGATACATACAAAGACACTCTAGTCAAGGCCAACCAATTCTCCAAACGAAGAGGCATATTATGGTGATCTCAAAAAATATCGTTATTCCCCTAATCTTTACTTCTCCTATGTTGCATGGAAACATGTAAACATGTACAAGATTATGAAATGGGAAAGCTTGTAAATGTGAACCCCCAAAAATGGGTAGGTGAGGGAAACAAAGTATATAAGCCTTACTAGATTCATAATGGATTTGTAACAGTTGGTGCAGAGACTATGTATGAATCTTTAGGAAACTATGTCACACTTCACTTTGAAGGGTTGTGAATATTGTCTATGGTTTTCAAAAGCAATATGAGGAAGTCCTATAAGACCCAGAGACACTGGAAAATGTTGTAAATCTTGCAGAAAGGTCTCTGTAATAATTTTCCATCTGATTTAAATGAAAAGTATTATGTAATGGAAACAACAACAATGATTTGCAATATAAGCTAGGTATAGACAGAAATACCCCTCAGTTGGATGCAGGTAGATTAAGCTTCAAAAGATGTTGAGCATGCATTAGTAAAAATTGTGGAATGATACTTTTATTTTGAGGCAAGATGCAATGAAGAGGGTTATTTAAGAAAGTCATTGAATTTTTGTTGGGAATTATGTTTATATGTTGTATAAGCTTGACTATAATAGTGACCAAACTAGGACCCATCCCTTTTCTTTTCATTTGACAAGGCGTTTTAGGGCATCCCTGACATGCCAATTTTGGGCTTATCTAACAATGGTTGCCTTTCACAACATTATGCTTCTTTGGAGGATTTCATCAAACACTTGGATTGAAAAATCATATTCATAATGGAATTTGTTAGAACTCCTTAGTTTCCCAAGGCTAAGAAAAGAAACCAAAGAGGAAACCACCGACCAATCTTTAGGATTGAGTAGCTAGCCCTACCAACCCATATAGGGCTCTCTCATTTAGATCAACCAACTAAATGATTGAATGAAGAAGATGGCAGGCTAGGTATTAATATCACTAATGGATAATTTGATTTGTTGGATGATGCAGGAGAATTTCCTTCAAAGACGACAACGCACACATGGAGGAAAACAGAGGACGTATCAGCATGGAAAAAATTTCTAGTCAAGCATTTAACTCAGAATTTAATTGGGTTGTTAAGATATTTTTGTGAAAAACATTTTAAAATGTAACTTGTTTTTAAAGTCTCTAAGGACTCTAACGACTGTAAGAACTACGGATATGGAGTGTTGACTCTATCTGGAAGTAACATGCAGTTAATGTAATAGGACTGATTAGGTAGGAGGTTTAAAATATGAAATGATGGATTTCAGAACAGGACGAGAGAGCTCATGGAGTCGGTCCTTAGATAGTTTTCTCAGTATTGTATTGTAAAGGGGGGATCAGAAATAGAATGTAAGAGATAGATCAGGAGAAAGAGTAGAGTAGAGTAGAATAGCAGAAACACTATGTAATTTTCATTTTTTTTCATGAATGAATAGAACAGATAGACGTTTTTCCCAAATCTGTGGACTGTGTTCATTTTCTCATGAGATTGAATGAGTGTTATTTTGTGTGAATGATTTGTTACAGTTCATTTCATGTATGAGTGTTTGAGAGATTAACTGTATGAGTTCGTGATGAAATTGGTTGAGTTTCAATTGTTTCTATTCTGATACTTGTATGCAAGGTGTGAATCTCAAACGCAAGGAGTGCGTCGACTAAGTCTCAGATTGGATCAGAGAGGATTTCAGAGGGAATCAAGGAAGATCAGACTATGTTCAAGGTGTGCACAGCATCAAGAAGCTAACAAGATTTGAAGAACTAGAGTTAGAGAACGCTAGGTGGGTGATAAGAATTTTATTTTCAAGAAAATCCTTCGAATTGAGTTATTCAAAATACCTAGAACGCAAGGTGTGCATGGGAGACCAAAAAAATTTCAAGGGATGAAGCTCAGAAGGGATAGAACTTTCATAAATTTTTCACGAAATCTAGAAAACCGAACTCGTAGGAAATGTGAAGATCAAAATCTTCTAAGTGTTGAAATCTTCCAAATCCGGGAAGAATGCACAAAATCTCAGGAGGGAGAGCACAACAACCATAAGAAAAGATGCAAGGAAAATATCTAGACCATCGAATCCACATCCAGACACTTAGAAGAGAGCACGAGAGAGATTAGATCAAAACCATCTGATCGGAGCACCGTGGACCGATAACCGTTGGATCTGGAGGAAGTGCACGAAGGTTAAAGCCCTTCACAGTGCACATGAAGGTGGGTTTTGCGAAATCCAAAACCCCAACATGATCATAGCCATCCATCGGAGGGGACATGTGGTGAGTAGCCAATGTTTCATTGATGCGCACATCAAAGGAGTCAAAGTTCAAGTTGCAAGAACTCGCGACTCGCAAAATTGCGATTTGATCATGACCATCGGATAGAGAGGAGATCTGAACCATCAATTGTCCAAAAAGGGTTTCGGGGTTTCAGCGATCGAAGGATCTAAAGAGAGATATCTCTTGAACTCGTGAAAATATCATGACCGTTGATCATTTGAAAAAGATCACAATCGTTGGTTATCCTAACGTCATCAAGACCATCCATTTTGGAGGGATGCATGGCAAGAAATTAGCATTTCCTTGACTCTCTACTGATGAAAGTCAAAGGAGTAGGGTCAAGGATTGGCAAAGTCGAAACTCACGACATGATCTGAACCATCGGATCATAGGAAAACCTGGACCTTTGATCTAGGTGAAGAGAATATCGAGAGATTTATCCCCAAGTCATAGCTAGAGGCCACGTGGTAGAACTAAAGGGAAGTGATAACATGAGTTAAGCCCCATCGCGATTTTGATAATAGGGATTTTAAAGGACATGGATTCAACTCCTTCCCATCACCGATACGTGAAATGCGATGAGCGCCTTTTGGACTTAGTTGGTGATCACAGGTGGTGGTCACGTGGAGAAAGGATATGAAGGGAGCTAGCCTTGTGCTTAGCCTTCATCGAAAATCGGCTATTGGGGGTTGGAGAGTCAATGGTGGCTCACATGTCGAGACCATGATATGCAAAGTTCCAAAATACCATTTGTGTAGGCACGTGGTCACAACCCGTGGTTGCATGGGGTGGATCTTGCGCTTGTTGCTTGTTCAGACAGGGTGAGCTTCATAAAGGGACCTGTGAATATTTTTTCTTGGGTTTCCAGTAGGGACCAAAGATATGTTTCAGCTTGAGGGAATTGAATGATTCAGAGATTGGGAGGTCATAGAACCCTGAAGGGGAGGGGGTTTGCATCAGGTGGTATTAGAGCTCAAATTTTGAGTTTGTTTGCAGACAACAGACGAAAAGAGAAAGGAAGAAATTTGGTATCAATCATGGTACCAAGAATTTGATTTCTGTTTGTAGTTGACACAGTGCAATCATTCCACCAAGAAGGCGTAGAGAGAATCAAAAAATGGAAGAAGAAATGAGGCAACTCCGAATGAGACTAGATGCCATGGAGACAACATAGAGAAGAGAACCAGACACGAGAGATATCAGTGAAGATGAGAGTGAAGAAGAAGCAGAGGATGAAGCAAATTTAGCAGAGGATGTTGCACAAAGTTGCTTGATAAAAGTTATTTCAAAGATAGAAGCCAAAGAAAGAATAGAGGTACCAATGTATGAAGCCAATTTGGAAGTTGAAGAATTGTTAGATTGGGTACGTGCTATGGAAAAATACTTCGATTACAAAGATATCAAGGAAGACAAGATGGTGAAGCATGCAATGACAAGACTGAAAGGTCATGCAACGTTATGGTGGGATGAAGTGCAAGCCGAACATAGAAGTAACAGTAAGTAGAAAATTAAAAGTTGGGATAGGATAGTAGCTAAGTTGAAAGCCAAATTTATCCCGAAGGATTACCAGATCAATATTTATAGAAGATTGCAGAACCTGAAACATAGGGGTTTATCAGTGAGGTAGTACACTGAAGAATTCTATCGATTGAACTCCAGGGCTGGACAGAGGGAGAATGAAGATGAAAAGACCGCCAGATACATCAATGGGTTGAGATACAAAATCCAGGAGGATATCAGCATGATTTCGGTTAGAACAGTCGAGGATTCCTATCAAGCAGCCTTAAAAGTTGAAGAAAAACTGGACAAGAAGAAATGACAACGAAGAAGAGGCAGAAATTAAAGTAGAGGCAAGGGAACCAGTAGAGAGAAGTTCCAGAAGTCGAAGCCTGAAGATGACAAACAACATAGTCACCATGAGAAAGGTGGAAGTTCTAAGGAAGGACAATATGGTGGAAGAAGTTCTTTTTCCAGAGGTAGAGGAAGAGGAAAAGCCATAGGAGATGTAGTTAAATGCTATACCTGTGGAAAAGAAGGACACAAATCTTGGGAATGTACTAATAGAAAAAGGGAAGAAGGTGAAGAAGCACACATTATTGAAGAACATAAGCATGTGGAAGCGGAAGCAACATAAGGAGGAAGAAACCTCATTATGAGGAAAATTCTTCTTAAACTATAAAAGGAACCGGAGGAACCAATTCAACGAACAAGCCTGTTCAAAAGTGCTTGCAATTCGAAGGACATAGTTTGCAAGGTGATCATAGATAGTGGGAGCACTGACAATATAGTATCCACAGAGATGGTGGAGAAGATGGAGCTAAAGACAACTGGACATCCAAATCCATACAAGGTATTGTGGTTGTAGAAGGGAAATCAAGTCATGGTAAGTCAACAATGCCAAGTTGAATTTAAAATAGGAGGTTACAGAGATGAAATAGTGTGTGATGTAATTCCTATGGATGTCTGACATATTTTATTGGGGAGACCGTGGAAATATGACTGAAAGGTTATTCACGATGGAAGAAAGAATACTTATACCCTAGAAAATAATGGTAGAACACATATGTTGTTACCCATAGAAGAAAAAGAGGAAAAGAGAGAAGCTAGTTCAATCAAACTTCTCATGAGTGGGAAGGAGCTCTTAAAAGAAGTCAAGAAGGAGAAAGAAATGTTGTTTTTTGTAGTTAGGAAGCCTAGAGTTATCCTTACAAATACTTCTATAGAATATTTTCCTATAGAAATCCAGGTAATGTTATAAAACTTTGTTGATATAGTCATGGATGAGTTACCAAACTCATTTCCACCCATTAGGAGAATAATCCATCATATTGACCTTATGTCGGGAGCTAGTTTACCAAACAAAGAAGCTTATAGGTTGACACCTAGAGAGAATGAGGAATTCAAGAATAAAGTCCGGGAGTTATTGGATAAAGGGTTAGTCAGAGAAAGCCTAAGCCCATGTGCAGTACCGACTATATTAAGTCCAAAGAAGGATGGAGGATGGAGAATGTGTACAGATTCTAGAGCCATCAACAAGATAACCATTAGATACAAATATCCTTTACCAAAGATGGATGATTTGATGGAATTTTTTAGTGGAGCAAGCTATTTTTCCAAGGTAGACTTGAAGAGAGGATATCATTAGATAAGAATGAGAGAGGGATATGAATGGAAAACAACATTCAAGACAAATGAAGGATTGTTTGAATGGTTGGTCATGCCGTTTGGCCTGAAAAATGCACTGAACACATTTATGAGACTGATGGATGAAGTGTTGAAATACTTCATAGGCATATTTGTCATAGTATATTTGGATGACATACTAATCTTCAGCAAGACAAAGGAAGAACACTTAAGACATTTGACATCAGTGATGGAAAGGTTGCAGCAAGAGAAATTGTTGATAAATATGAAGAAGAGTTATTTTATGAAGAAGGAGCTCATATATTTGGGTTTTGTAATCTCTTCAAATGAATTGAATATGGACCCAGAAAAGGTGAGAGCAATCATAGAATGGCCATCATCGAGCAACATAGTTGAGGTAAGAATTTTTCATGGGTTAGCAAGTTTTTATACAAAATTTATCAGAAATTTTAGTGGCATATGTGCACCCATGTTGGAAACTATGAAGAAGAAACACAAGTCCTTTAGTTGGATAGAGGAAGCTAAGAAAGGTTTCAAAGTATTGAAGGAGAAAATCACAGAGAAACCAGTTCTGGTCTTACCAGATTTTGGAAAAACATTTCAGGTGAGATGTGATGAGAGTGGATTAGCTATTGGAGCAGACTTGAGTCAGGATAATAAACCAGTTGCTTATTTCAGTGAGAATCTGAATGATGCCAAGCAAAAGTATTCCATGTATGACAAGGAATTTTATGCAGTGATTCAAGCTTTGAAAAAATGGAGGCATTATCTAATTCCTAAGGAATTTGTCTTGTACAATGATACTCATGCTTTGCAATTTATTACTAGGCAAGAAAAGTTGAATCAAAAACATGCAAAATGTGTAGAATTTATGCGGAATTTTACTTTTGTTATTAAACACATTGTTGGAGCTGCTAACAAAGTCGCAGATGCTTTGAGAAGGAGGAATTTGATTGTATAGGAATTCTGAGTGGAGACCTTGGGGTTCGATCACCTCAAGGAGATGTATAAAGAAGATGCAAATTTCAAAGAAGCTTACGAGGCATGCAAGAATCCTTTATTGGGAGATAGAAGCCCATGGAATGAATATTTGATTTAGGATGGATTATTGTTCAAGGGGATCCAATTATGCATTCTGAAGTGCTCAATGAGAGATAACCTACTGAAAGAGAAACGTAGTGGAGATTTAGCTAGACACTTTGGTCATGATAAGACATTTTCATAGCTGAATAATTCATACTATTAGCCGAGCATGAGAGTAGAAGAGAGGAAGTTCATGAACAAATGCATAATTTGTCACTATGCAAAAGGAAGACAATAAAACACTAGTTTGTATCAGCCATTGCCAATTCCAGAGAGGTCGTCAGATGAAATCAGTATGGATTTTGTTTTGGGATTGCCTAGAACTCAAAAAGGGAGTGATTCCATATTTTTCATGGTAGAAAGATTCTAAAAAATGGCACATTTCATACCATACTAGAAGAAAAGAGCTGCCACACATATCGCCAATTTGTTTTTCAAATAAGTAGTAAGACTACATGGATTGTTGAGGAGCATAGCTTTAGATAGAGACACCAAATTTGTAGGACACTTTTGCAGGACTCTATGGAAGAGGTTGGGGACGAACTTGTCCTTTAGTTTATCATATCACCCTCATACAGATGGATAGATTAAAGTAGTAAACATGAGTCTTGGAAACTTGTTTAGAAGTTTAGTCACCGAGCAAGGTCGACAATGGGATCAGATTTTGGCAGAAGCATAATTTGCATTCAACAATTCAGCGAATAGGAGCACAGGAAAAAGTCAATTTGAAATTGTGTATGGTATACAACCAAGAGGGATTACAGAGTTGAGAGATCCAAATCAAGATGAGTTCATAAGTGTTGGAGAAGAGAATTTTGCAATAGAGATGCAAAAAATCCATGACAGAGTCAGAGAGTAGCTACAAGACAACAGTTAGAAATACAAGAGAAGAATTGATCAAAGGAGGAGAGAAGTTCAATTTGAAGTTGGAGATGAAGTTTTAGCTCATCTAAGAAAAAAGAGATTTCCAAGGGGAATGTATAACAAATTGAATATGAAGAAGATAGGACCATGCAGGATTCTTAGAAAATTCACAGCCAATGCTTATGAGATTGGGTTGCCAAGGAATGTTGGGATATCACCGATATTCAATGTTGCAGACTTGTATCCTTACAGAAGATATGAAGCAGGTGAATCAGATGATTAGAAATAAATTAAGTGGGAAGAGAAATTGCCCACAATAGAAAAACCTCAGATGGAGAAAATCATCGAATAGATGGATGGAAAGAAAACTAGGTGGAAGACATATCCTGAGTACTTAGTGAAGTGGAAAGATCATCTAATGGAAGATGCAAGTTGGGTCACAGAACCTGATATTTTGAAACATGAAAATACAGTACAGGAGCTCATGGATAGGATCCCATGATTTTTTTTTAACCAGAGGAGTATGATGTAGGATAATCTCCTTCAAAGATGACAACGCACACATGGAGGCAAACAGAGGATGTCTCAGCATAGACATAATTTATAGTCAAGAATTTAACTCAGAATTTAATTGGGTTGTTAAGATATTTTTGTGAAAAACATTTTAAAATGTAACTTGTTTGTAAAGTCTCTATGTACTGTAAGAACTATGGATATGGAGTGTTGACTCTATCTAGGACTTAATGTAATAGGACTGATTAGGTAGGAGGTTTAAAATTTGAAACGATGAATTTCATAATTGGACGAGAGAGCTCATGGAGCCAGTCCTTAGATAGTTTTCTCGGTATTGTATTGTAAAGGGGGGATCAGAAACATAATGTAAGAGATAGATCAGGAGAAAGAGTAGAACAGAGTAGAATAGCATAAACACTATGTAATTTTCATTTTTTTTTCATGAATGAATAGAATAGATAGAAGTTTGTCCCAAATTTGTGAAATGTGTTCATTTTCTCATGAGATTGAATGAGTGTTATTCTGTGTGAATGATTTGTTATAGTTCATTTCATGTATGAGTGTTCAAGAGATTAACTATATGAGTTTGTGACGAAACTAGCTGATTTTCAATTGTTTCTCTTCTGATACTTGTATGCAAGGTGTGCATCTCGAACGCAAGGAGTGGGCCGAATGAGTCTCGGATTGGATCAGAGAGGATTTTAGAGGGAATAAAAGAAACTTAGACTAGGTGCAAGGTGTGCACAATGTCAAGAAGCTAATGAGCTTTGAAGAACCAGAGTTGGAGAATGCTAGGTGGGCGAGAAGCATTTTCTTTTCAAGAAAATCCTTCGAACTAAGTTATTTGAAATCCCTAGAATGCAAGGTGTGTGTGGGAGACCGAAAAAATTTCAAGGGATGAAGCTCAGAAGGGATAGAACTTTCATAAAATGTTCATGAGATCCAGAAAATTGGACTCACAGGAAAGATGAAGATCAACATCTTCTAAGTGTTTTAATATTCCAAGTCCGGAAAGAAGGTGCAAAATCTCAGGAGGGAGAGCACAACATCCGTTGGATAAGATAGAAGGAAAAGATCTGGATCGTCGACTCCATGTACAAAAACTTAGAAGAGAGTGTGGGAGATATTAGATCAAAACCATATGATCGGAGCACTGTGGACCGATAACCGTTGGATTTGGAGGAAGTGCGCGAAGGTTAAATCCCTTCACAGTGCATAGGAAGGTGGGTTTTGTGAAATCCAAAACCCCAATGTGATCATAGCCATCCATTGGAGGGGACACGTGGTGAGTAGCCAGTGTTTCACTGAATCGTGCATCAAAGGAGTCAAAGTTCAATTTGCAAGCACTCGTGACTCGCAAAATTGCGATTCGATCGCGACTGTCGAATAAAGAGGAGATACGAACCATCAATTATCCAGAAAGGGTTTCAGGGTTTCAACAATCAAAGGATATGAGGAGAGAGACCTCTTGACCTCACGAAAATATCACGACCTTCGATCATTCCGAAAATATCACGGCCGTTGGTTGTTCTGAAGTCATCAAGATTGTCGATTTTGGAGCAATGTGTGGCGAGAGATTATCATTTCACTGAATCGCTAATGAAGAAATTCAAAGGAGTAGGGTCGAGGATTGGCAAAGTCTAGACTCACGACATGATCTGAACGGTCAGATCATAGGAAAACCTGGACCGTTGATCTATGTGAAGAGAATATCGGGAGATTTAGCCCCAAGTCATAGCCAGAGGCCATGTGGCATAACTAAAGGGAGGAGATAACATGAGTTAAGCCCCATAGCAATTTCAGTAATCGAGAGTTTGAAATACAAGGAGTCAACTCATTTCCATCATCGATACGCGAAACGTGACGAGTGCCTTTTGGGCTCAGTCGGTGATCATAGGTGGTGGTCACGTGGAGAAAGGATACGAAGGGAGCTAGCCCAATGCTTAGCCTTCATCGAAAATCAGCTATCGGGGGTTGGAGATTCAAGGGTGGATCACACATCGAGAACCTGATACATGAAGTTCCGAAATATTGTTTTTGTAGGCATGCGGTCATAGCCCATGGTTGCGTGGGGTGGAGCTCGCGCTTGGTTCTTGTTCACAGAGGGAAAATTTCATAAAGGGACCCATGAATATTTTTTCTTGGGGTTGCAGCAAGGACCAAAGAGATGTTTCAACTTGAGGGAATTGAATGATACAAAGACCGGGAGGTCCCAGAACCCTGAAGGAGAGGGGGTCTGCATCATTGGATATGAGAAAAGAGATGGAGTCATCTTTTCAAATATGTCATTATTTTTATGAAACCCTAATGAACCAGAAACAAGGATGCAATTGCGGAAAAGGAAAGATAGAAGTAAACATTGGTATGATGATGATTTGGTTGTATTATAGTGGTAATGGAAAGAAAAGGAAAATGTAAACTGAGCATAAATTGCATATGAGTTCAATTTACAAGTTGAAGGTGTAAACAAAAATGGTTAACTTAAAACAATACAGAGCATAAGATTGAGTTTTGTAAATCACTTCTTAAGTTGATCATGAAGACAATTAGAGTATGGAGATCATAAAATCTATCATATACAGTAGAGAAACATTAGTCAATTGAAGAAAAAGACTCACATCAATGATCAAATCACAAGAATCTCTTCACAAGTCTGCAAATTGTCTCTATGTTCAATTTAGGAAAATTACAGGCATATGTTGCTCCTTGGCTCTCAAAATATTAGACATCCCACCTCTAATACTTTGAATTACATTCATATATAATTAAAACAAGTTGAAATCCTCCTAAGGAGGTCGAATTCTACTCCAAAAGGTCAAATATATGCATCTATCCTATCATTGCTAAAACCTAAGAGGAGTTAGAATTGATTTTCCTCATTTTCCTAAACTACTTGAGCTTATCCTTTAAAGAATCCAATACATGAATTCAAACTTATCAACTTGAAAGTACATTTACCGAGCCTTAATAAACTTGTTTTTTACCATTTACAATCACCAAATTACCATTTGACTATTTACATGGAGTAAAATATTTTCTACACAGAAGCACAGTGAAAAATAGGGGTCTAAGATGAGATGACATCTATTTAACCCTAATACATGTGTATAAACAGAAAGGGGTTTTTGTATATGAAGTTCTTTTGGAAATAAACCTCTTTCGTTTTCCCAAAAGTATGCTCCAGTTCTTCATAATAGTCTCTGCAAAAAGATGACTAAAACAGGCCTTTGCGCATTCAGGAAAATAGGTTGTAAATACGTGCATGGATCTCTCACCCTGTAACGCTTGTGTAAAAATTGAGATAGTTTATTGTACTTTGTCCTCTTATGAACAAAAACCTCCTCGCGTTTCCAAATATTAATCTCTTATGGGTCACAATCAGCTCTGCAAACATGTGACTAAAAAAATAAAAACTCTGATGTTTTTTCACAGGCAAAGTGCAGTCAAGTGCCAAATTTGGTTTTTGGAGAGGCCTGTTGATCCTTTCTGTAGATGAATATATGACTTGGAGTATGAAACATTATTATTTAGCTATGATACACTTTATAAAATTAATACTCTCTGTCAAACTGATACTCTTTTCCTTGTGACTAGGCAAATTTTGCTAGAATAGACCAAAATTTGACTTTTGAATTTTGACTAACTTGAAAGATTAACAACTCTTGATTAATATGGAACATAGGACCCTAAAATAATATACCACAAAATTTTTTGGTAATTATAAGGGCACGAAGGATTTTGGTAATTATAGTGCCTCAAGGATTTGCCCTTAAGAAAGTAACATGGAAAAATACAACAAATAGTTGCTTCATTACTTGGACTTATGGTTATAGGTTAAGAGGATAAAAGAGTCATTTTAAGAGATGATGAGAGACAAAGAAACATTATAGATTATATAAACATCCCTTGAATCAAGTTTTCAGTTACATGGTAATGCATGCATGCCAAACACATCCATTATTGCTTGAAGGAAACATCTTCAGACTCGGGATTGCTCAACTTTTTGAGACTTACAAAAAAGCACACTTGCGCCCCAACTAATTTTAGTGACACAATTAGTTTGCATTCAAGAGACATTCTATGCTTTGAAAATTATTGACCTTAAAATCAAAGTGCAGTTCAAGAGACATTCTAGGCTGAGAACTTTGATTTTAAGCTCAAGGATTTGTTGAGTTTATTTTCTATGGTAGCTTCTATGATAATCCAACTATAATCATAGACGGGTATTACAGTGAAAGAGGTAGTTCCATACCTAGTCCTTTTACCAATTTCTTGTGGAAATTATGTCCATCTTAAAGTGAATACTGTCTGGAATATCTCCTGGATTTTTCTTTAATGACCAACCTATTACATTTAGAGAGCTTAACAAATTGTTTAATGTTAACCCTCCTTGGGGTTCCATATAGGTCATTTATGGTTCTATTTCCCTTCTTATAAAAGTCTTATTTCATTATACGATGGTATATCTCCCAAGGATTTGAGCACTCCATGCTAGCATGGTGTCCACCATAAAGATTGGTTGCTAAAATAAATGCTAGAGTGAATTTACTCCCCATTGCATTTCAGAAATAGTTTATAATCCTCCCATGCCTTTTGAATAATTTGAAGCACAAAGGAGCCTTGAATTTTGATGAGTGTTGGGGTAACTAGAAAGTCATGAAATTCTAATCCTTTCCCACATTTTCCCACACAACTCACTATGTGGCTCAAATTTTGATATAAAGGAAATCAAGTTGCTATGATAAACTCATTGGGTGTAGTGTTGTTCCCTAAAGCTTAACATCAAACTTTCAAAGACACCAATATCCCCAAATCCCTTGGGAATGCATCAAACCTCCCTTTGCAAATGGTGGAGGACTTTTTGTGATCAACATTGGCCCACGGAAAATAAATAAATTGCTGAATAAGTTGATTGTCTGTCCTGGCTGAATCAATTCCATCCTGTTTTTGGTCAATCAAGACAAACTACATTGTTGTTTTCTTTACCTGTAAGACCATTTATTTTTCTAGTTACTTTTTCTTGAAGGTTTCTTCTATGTTTCTATTCAATTTGCAGCTTATTTTACAGTTTCCTCTTTTTCCACTGCAAGAAATGAGTCACTGACAATGCCTACTTACTAGTTGTTGGTGATTCTCACTTAGCAAAATATTTTCATTTATTCTTCCTTTCATTTCCTTCCTTTCCATTGTATAGTTTGGGGCATATGCATTGATTTCTTATGATCAGTAGTCATCATGTTCTTATAGGCTTGGAAGACGATGTTATAATGGTCAACATACTGATGAGCCATTTTTGGCTTTCCAGTGATATTTTTGGTAGCTTGAATAACAATTATTCACTTAGGGTTATGCTTGGTAGCCATGGCTCTAAAGCATTTCTTGGATGATATGTCCTTGACTTTTAGCAACTGTAGATGGATCAAATTTGGGCTCCCTTTTCTTTGTGCACCTCAACAATTTTCACTACTTGCAATTTTTGTAGTCCTGGTTGTCAATTAGTTATTGGAAGGTTGTGCCTTTAATGGCTTGTTAACTAGATGTACAATCATTTCTTCAACCACTGTTTATTCATCTCACTTTCTATGGTAGAATTTGCTTGCCATATACATGAAGGAAGATGCTATTTTGGAAATGGTATCATTCTACCAATCAACTCAACCCAATCTGCTTTTTGTCTTTGGGATTAAATTCTTTATTTGCCTAATGCTTTTAAGAGACGTTGGGTTCTTCAAATGAGAGACATCAAACTTGTAGGATGATTTGGTGAGAGATGTAAGTCCAATTCCCATGAAATTTCAAAGTAATTGGGTTGATGATCAGATGGAGTTGTGTCTACCACTTCTTGCATTGAGTGGGAGCCTAGATAGTCAAAGGAAAAGAAATTCTAGTTTACTCACATATCTATATCTAGTCTTTTAAGTTTTTGGGTTTTCTTCTATCAAAAATCCGTCCATGTAAACAAAGGTCATAAAAATTTTCCTTGTACAAGTCTTGGGATTAAAGATCCACATGTGGGACATCATTATCAACCATTCCTTATTTTCTCTGATGCACCATCTCATAGGTAAAAATTAAATGCTTTTTCTTCTTAGGATTCTGATGTATTTAAAAAAAATGGAAACCAACCAGTGTTCTTTTAAGCCTTTGGGAAGTGATTGGTCTTATAGTGCTAAAAATAAGTTATCCTGGCTTCACTATGTGAACATAATTGTTTTACATGTGTAGATGATCATCAATGAAGAGAATAAGCTAATAAAGTATTTGCGTGGGGTCTTCACCCCAGAGTAAAACTGTCCCCAAGGGGCAAGGCCAACAACATGACCACCTCCCTTTCTCACCTTTTTTCAGGAGCTCTGGAAAACTGTGCCTTGGGCCTAATGTCTTGTAGTGATATGTTCAACATGAATTCTTGTACTTTGGATCCCCTCAGGGTAAGAAATATCTAGGTCTCAAACTATTATATATCTTGAAGAAGTAAACATTGGTACAAAAAGAGTCCTGTAAGAAATATCTAGGGCTCGAACCTAAGAGAAATTTTATGAAACAACAATAAAATGTATTACAAATGTGAGCTAAGTAAAGTAATTAACTTTTGAAAATGTTGTAAATGTCCATGAACTCTTTACATGTTGATAATAGGGATATCTCAAGAATGCACCATAGATTCTCAGCAAGAGACCATCTTCTCTTCAACAACCATAGTGTACATGGACACTACAACATAAGCTTCTTCTCAAAGGAGAATGGAAATACATTTAATAGCCAAACCTCATCCTTGCAAAGGGTTTCTTGAATGTGGTTTTCTTCTTCCAATGGAGGTAAGGTGTTCCTCTAAAATGGGGAGTTACATAATAGTTATAGGCACTTGAAGACTAAGTAGCAGGCCACTAAGGATAATGTGAAGGGAAATAACTAAAGAATGCCATAGAAAATATGTTGAAGGAACCTCAATCTGAGACAGAGGTTGTGATAATGTTTAGCATAAGTGAATACAATCATCAACTCGCTATTTAGGAGGTAAACAAGTTCAAGGTTTCAGCTCACTATTGGTAGTTGAACATGATCCAAGGTTTTTTCAATGCTAGGACTGATCATGTTTAGCTTACTTTGATGGGTCATGTTCATCTTCCTAATAGTGGGTTGAATCACTTGAGAAAAAGTGGTGCATGCAACATGACAACAAATTATGGAGGTCGAAGCTTTGACAAGTAGGCTAGATTTATTGCAAGAGGATTGTAAAAGTGTTTGGAAGAATTTGGAGCACCAGTGGGAAGAATGCTTAGATAGGAATGCACTTCTTCTGTTGGAGACTTATAACTTAATATAAATCAATCTCTTGAGCCGACTAGTCTTCTAGGGTTATTTAGGATTTCTTCTTGCTTCCCAAAATATTCTATTCTTGTCAGGTTTACATGTGGAGGTAAATACCTCCCACATATACCATAATGTCAACACTGGGGACTCTCCAAATCACCCTTCTCTTTAAATGATGGGGCTTGCATTCAATCAAAGGACAAAGAAATTTGAGTAGTTTGGGTAAATGGGATTTTACCATTCATACAATGATATTGATGTGTACAACCAATGCTAGAAAGTACTAACCTAAGAATAGTGCTTTGATTTAAACCCCATGCTTCTCACAACCTATAATAAAAAATCACCAATGAACTTGATTTTTTTGAGCTATTTTATAAATGAAAAATGCATCCAGGACCACAGTACAACTCCAAAGCAAACATCTAATACAACAATGCTCAGAATTTTCTCTAAAAAAAAAGGTAGGTGCAATGGATGTTCACGAATTCCCTCTGTTATGTTATCATACAATCTTACAACATGGGGATGACCTTTCAACTCCAACAATCCCTATTATATTGGTGGAAACATGTGTGAATATTAACCCCAAAAGAATTACAAATCATTATGTGCTTGAAAATAGAAACTAAGAATAATAAGCATATCAGATGATGATTTGTAAGCATAAAATGCATAAGAAAAATCCCCAATATGCAAAACATAATACAAGTACAAAACATCATGAATGTGACCAAAAGAAATCTTTGATACATTCATGGAAAACCATCTGAAAAGCTAAAGTAGCATTTTTTCATTACTTTTCCAATGTCATCTCATTTTTTCTGCAATAATTTCCATGCATTCATTTTGGAAGAAAATCATGAAGCTAAAGTTATGATAAGCCTCAAGTGCCTTGTCGATAGAGCTAAGCCTTTATTTTAAAGGAAAACAGAGTTTACCAAAAAAATTATATTTTAAACACATGGTATGAATAACTAATAGTTCTCACATTATGCATGGAGAAAATCAGAAAGCAATTGTACTGTGTTAGTTCCTACTAATACCCCTACAAGAGGGCTTCATATATCATTACTATAAAATGCCTCCATATGACTCATGTGATCCAGATAAATACCCATTGGCTCAATTTGAAGTACCAACAACAAAAATATTATGTTGCATCTTGAAAAGTACTTACAAAAATAAACTACTCTATGCACAACATGCCTCTTTCGAATTGGAGTCAAGATAGCATATTCACTACTCTGAAATGTACTTTTCCTTTTCATAATTCTCTTTTTGCTGCTTGCCAGNATTTTTGTAAGTACCAACAACAAAAATATTATGTTGCATCTTGAAAAGTACTTACAAAAATAAACTACTCTATGCACAACATGCCTCTTTTGAATTGGAGTCAAGATAGCATATTGACTACTCTGAAATGTGCTTTTCCTTTTCATAATTCTCCTTTTGTTTCTTGCCAGGAACAGTGATCTTGAAGTGTTCTGAAAATGATTGACCAGGGCACAGAGGTATCCATTTGAGACAATTTGTGGAAGTAGTTCCCTATCCAAGTGCTAGATATAAAATATGGACATCTTAGACTTCATACTATGAAGTTGTCTCAATCTATATTGAAGACATTCTAACCCAATGAATAAATAATTATGCTCCAAACAAAACAAGGTTATTGATAAAACAAAGACCCCACCTCAAATAAATACAGTTTCATCCTTAGACAGATGGGAAAAACTTGGTCAAGTTTAGAGGAAGAGAATAAAACTCTTCACTTCTAGAATCATTTTTGAATGAACAGAACCTATCCCACCAATTCAAGCCTCTATCTTTCATTGTTTCTTTCTCCCACAAATGTAGAGTATTATCAAAAAATAATGCTACCATGCCAACAACTAATGGTGGTGATGAGAAAATCACATTGATAATGTCATTGAACTATGAAAAAAGATCTAAATCTTCAATACAAAATATTTTTTGTAACCTGTCATAGATGATAGAGTTGTTCATAACTGCTGAACATTATCAAATTAAGTGTTCGACCTACTTTTTCAGTCTCACTAAGGGCATTATAAGGGAGAACTCTATTCTCTTATGTCTCTTCATACCCAACAATTTAGACTCTATTTCTCCATACAATGTGATAGTGTATTTGTCCCTACTCTTCACTATTTCCACTCGCCCTTCAATGTAGGTAAGGTAAGATAATTGTGGGGCCTTTGCACTCATGATTTGAGGGCACCCATGGAAACATACCTATGAATCATTACCAGTACCATAAAACTAGGGAAAAATATGTAAGGTGAGATAACTATGGGGCCTCTCCACTCGTGATTTGAGCGCACCCATGGAAAACTACCTATTAATCGTTTCCAGTATCATAAAACTAGGGAAAAATACCTGTAAATTGTTTCCATTACCAGAAAATGGGGGCAAAAAACCTCTGAATCGTTTCCATTACTAGAAAATGGGGGTGAAAAACCTCTGAATCATTGTTATTACCAGAAAATTGAGGCAAATGGGAGGATCTGGTTAGAATTTTAAGGGGTGAAAATGGATTTCCATGCTCTTCCCTCACAAATACATGTGGGCTAAGGGTTATATATATATATTTTTGAAAATAAATTTGGGGCTATATATAGGTAAACCCAAAAAACCTCCTTATGTAAACAATTCGCCCAACCAAAATTCTAAACCTCTTAATTTTTCCCATCGATGAAATTTCACCCCTAAAATCACCTATGGTATCAATCCAAGCATTCCTCTCAATTCTCAATTAATTTTTGGTAGCCCAGAGGTTGTTCATCATTTTTGGACTGTATGGTCCTTGATGCTCTGGATGGAATCCATGGAAACAATCGTCTAAGCTCCTTCCCTATAGCTGTAGGTAAAAGAACTTTATCACCAATCCCATATTTTGCTCGATGGAATGCTTCTGTCATGTCTTCCATAGTAACAACTTATTTTCCTACAAAAGAATCAACATGATTTTATTGGTTAGATATTGCATTGATAACTTAAACTGGGGATACACATGAAGCAATAAGAAAGATTAATATCATGTAAAAAAGAAATTTTATTGCTAAATATTGGCTACATTTTAGCAGAAAATTGCAAATACAGTATACCAAATTTAGATTTTGAGGCAAACCAAAATATGTAAGAAATTTAATTCAATAGCAGAGAGACATACTACGCTGAAAAGATTCAAAGTGTGCATAGACAAATACTAGAATATGTAAAGTATCAACATGCTACAATGTCATCATTCTTAAGAAATCCCTTGTATTGTTGAGAATAGATCATACAACCTAGTAGTATAGGAACTGATGGTTTTATGACATATCATTGTCAATGTACTCAATTCGTAAGTTAGTTGTAGATCTAGAATCTCTCTTTAATAATTTACCCTTAAGATATTTTGCACCTTGTAATTCATAGATATTGCATCGTCTCCCTAATGGAGGTATAGAATTCCAAATGGTAGAGCATATATCGACACCTTTAATATGAAGGTGGATGAAAAGCTCCAACCCGTGTTGATATCCTTGGAATGGAAAACTAGATCTTGAGATCATTGAAAGTTGCCTTCTTACCAGAAATGCATATAAAAAACAGGCAGATTTTGCTTGCTTGTATCAATGTTCATATTTGTATGTGTTTTTCTTCCATTGTTAGTCAGTGATTTTTTAACATGAAATAGGAGAACATTATAATTGCTTTTATTATTATAAGTTAAGTTTCATATCTCAAACTTTGCCCCAATAAACCTATTCAAACAATTCATTTTTCTCCTCTATGAATTTTCATATGGTGTGCTTTCATGCATTGAACGTGTTGCTTTGTTTTCTCTTTGGCATACTTCATTAATAAAAGCCAGTTAAAATGTACCATTTCCATCTTCAAATTCTTAGATATTAGTGGCCTCCATGATTAGGTGATCTACATGGGAATTGATGTCATTTACAAATATCAAAAGAAGCCAATAGAACCAAGACCTCATTTCCCTTGGAAACCCATTTTCTTGTCATATTTTGAGAACCTAGCTCAAGAGTCTTCCTAAATAGAAACTAGTTAAACAATTGGATATGGCTATTTGAGGGACAAGATTTTTCTTTTCAGCAGTGAGACTCGATGCTCAAGAATAACTACACACTTATTGGGCACCTCCACATTCTCTATATTGCTCGGGAAGTCTGCACCAGTAGTGTACATACAAATGTATGGTCCTCATTACCTGGGATTTATCCAAAACATCTTCTCTTATGAGAGGACACATAGTTAAAACCCATTAGTTTACCTTTTCATGCCCTAAGAAGAGGGTGTGTTGAGTTAGATTTGTAAATTTAAATTTTAGATTTGTTTAGTCTATTTAAATATTAAACGATGGTCAGTTGAACCCATATAATGACCAGCGAAAAATGAAAAATTTAATGGACAGAAGGAAATAGAAGATGCTTGCAAGTGTTATCTCCTCAAATGACAGTCAAATTTGTTAATTTTAGGTGATAGGAGGTCATTGAAAAATACTTTTCTAAATTTTTTAAGGTTCATTTTTTAGAGCCTTATGTCTGTAAGAAAGTTTGAAAAACATTGGATTTTGTTTTTTCTTCAAAAGAGTCAAAAATCAGGTTTTAGTGGCTAAGAAATTTTCCAAAATGGATTATAAGCCACCGAAATCCTATCATTCAACAGCTTAAACGCGAAAATCAGGGCTCTCCTAGCCACCGAAAGCACAAAAATTTTGTGTTTTTACTAGGTTGAATCATCATTTTAAAATGATTATTTTGAGCGACTGGAAGATCATTTTGTGAAATGTTTGAAGGATTGTTTTCCTAACATGTCAAATACCAATAACCTCTCTCACTTTTCCTACAGGTGTCATATATTTGGAGAAACGAATTCATCTCTAAGCCCTAATTTTTTGGATCTCAGAATTTCCCTGTTTGACACATGTTTTTGAAATGAATATCACGGGAAAATGAAAATGAATATCAAAGAAATAAGAGAGGTTTTGGCTCAAAACAAAACTATATACAAAAAACTCTCTCATTTTTCAAAAATATATTTTTATTTGAGAGATATAGGTGAATCTTTGAGAGGAATATTTCCAAAATTTTCGGTGGCTTAGGTGAACATTTCAACTATTCATTAGCCACTGAAAGCATAGATAGGGCAGAGAGGCATTGCTTTTGCATAGATCCAAGTTTTTCTCATCCAAATACCTTGAGGATGGTTTCTAATGATAGTTAATAATTAATTCCATCATTATTGGGTTTCTCTTCTAGTTTTAAAGGATGTCAGCAAGAGGAGAAGATTGAGTTTGCTACCTAATTTTGGCAAAACAATGTCTTTTAGACAAAGGTGGCAAATTCAAATTATTCACCAGCTTATGAAGATCTACTACAACTGTCAAAGAATTTGAATACTTTTAAGATCATTGGAGATAAGATGTTGACCTATGAAATATGGTCTTTTCCTATTTTCATGAATTTGTTTTGAATTTCTATTATTAGTATATTCATATCCAATTTTATAGGATCTTGAACTTTCATGTTAAGGCTATAAAGACTACACTTTCTAAGTATTGGGGGGGGAATTGAGTCCTTGAGGATGAAGGTTTTATTTTGGATTCACTATGTTGCTACTATAATCAAGACTTATTCTGAAATATATTCAAGCCTATAAGCTTCTTTCATTGATGTGATCAGATCTCTTCTTTCCTATCTGTCTATACTTATGAGTGAATGTTATTCTTTGTCTATGCTTATATGATCCTTAGGTGACTATCATATCACTATTTGATTGCTAAGAAAAGAATCATAAGTGGTTATCCTAGTTTCTGGACCCATCATACTTATTGTTTTATATATGTGTGATTTGGTTAGGTGATTAGTTTATGTTCTATTTGATAAACAACTTGTCTGATTTCATCTCTTGAGAGCCTTATACTATTTGAATATCACTAGACAGTCTTCAATAAATGATCTAGTTAGTAGATATTCATCTTGATCCAACCCCATACCCATCATTGATTTAATCATTGAGAGAATTAGTTAAGTTACCAGGAATATTTGAGCTCAACCTAGAAGAGTTTCTTGGAGTGATAACAAATTGGCGTCGTTGCCAGGGAGATGAGAATGAAGCTTAGCTTCCTTGGGAAACGACATAGATCCATCTTTGATGATAGAAAAATATTGGACATATCAGTTGGTTGTAATTATATATCTGGTGACTCCACAGTTTCAAGGTGGCTTCAAAGAGATCTCATACTAGAGAAAATCCAGAAAGGCCACTTACAACACCTGTTTCAGATCCAGAGAAGATCACCACAAGAGGGAGATCTCTGCAAAGACAAACTTCCAAAGAAGTAAGGACATCTAGATCAGGTATATCAAGAGGTACTTCTTCTTTATATGTACCTAGAAAACCTTCCTTTAAGTCTACTTCCATTGAAGCTTCCTGTTCTCAGAAGATTGTAAGAAAATCAGAAATGTTGAAAGGTGATGAGCCTTCAATAGATTCTGCTGTAATAGATCTTATTTGTGAGCATATTTCTATACATAATTTAGGGAAAGAGGTTGTACAATCTACCCCAAAAGAGGACTTCTCCTCTTCTTTGATTTCTTTACAAACAGAACCAGAAAAACTCTACTCTTATACTCATACCAGTTTGCATGTAGTAGAGTATGTTATCCAAGACTTGTTTGTAAAAGGAGAAGAAAATTTAACCCTGATGCTAGGGCAGACTTACAAATCCTTCTATTTCCCTGATCCATCTGAGTTTAATAAGACTCCACTGGGAAGGATCTAGCCGACAGAAGATGAAGAAGCTAAATCTCAAATCTAGGTATTAGTTCATTAGTCTACTTCATGAAATATTGTATTTCTTTATCAGCTCTTTCATATTGTTCTCTCCGCATGTAAAGAGAATCATTTTATTTTTTGTATATTCAGAAAATCATCATCCCTCTTGTATATATCCAACCTTAGAAGAGGAAAGCTTGCAGCATGCTTGTATTCTAAATGTAGATTCAATAGCTTTACCTCAACCCATTCATACAAATTATCACTCTATTCAAATTCCTTTTGAATCTGATCAGTCATGTAACCTTGAGGAAGTTAAGATTGATTCTAAAACTACTCAGACTTCAACACCTTTTGGCATTACTGTTGAACCTTGCCACCAACATGATAACTTTCATGATCATCCCATTGCCTTTCAAATTAGGATCAGGATGAAGATGTTCAAGCCTTTAAGGATGCCTTATCTCCTTCATCCCTTTCCTCTTGATTGCTTTGAATATATTCCCCAGTTTTCTGGAGAGAATCAAGTTTTAGCTGAGAGGCACTTGGAATCCTTTGAGGATTTTGTTGATCGATTTCAAATTGTTCATGATGATGTGATCATGAGAATGTTCTCTAAGTCCTTGATCGGAGATGTTGTTGTATGGTTTAAGGGTATGAGAGTTGATTCTATTGGCTCGTGGATCGAGTTCTCTAACCTTTTCTTGAAGTATTGGGGCAAGAACAAATCATTAGATTCTTACTTTGTTGATTTCATGCTTTGGAAAGAGATCTGGATGAATCTTTTCATGTCTTCAATCGAAGGTTCTATCGCATTTATCATGACATGCCTTTGGAGATCCGTCCCACTAAGATGGTTGCCATGTTGTACTATGTTATGGATCAACATTCGGATTTAGTTCTTCTCTTGTTGGAAAGGAAGTCCTCATCCTTAACACAGTTGTTTGAAGATGCTCAAGGAGTGGAGGAGAACATCCGTGTTTCCAGGAGGATCCGAGAGCTGGTTGACTTTGAAAATATGCATGCACATGAGAAATCAGAATGACAGTACACTTCAGATTTTGAATAGGAATGTGATGAAGGTAAAGTAGATCTGGAACATCAGCAAGCACATGAGCTCATTTTAGATTCAGATCTGAACTCTTCAATATTTGTAGAGTACTCCAGAGACAGGTATGAGTCTGAAGTTTATGATCATTTTTTAAATCAAAATGAATCTATGGTAACCAATGATTGCATAGGCAATCACATGTTCCTTGCTGATAATAGTCCTTGTCATTTAAACATTGCTCTATCATCATCTTATGAGCATTATTCTGATGAGGAAATTGTAGTTTTTGATGATCACAAGTTGATCTCAAGAGTACCAGAAAGTGATCCATCTTCTAGCAGAGGAACACTCATGGCTGAGCAAGACTTTTTTGTGGATCAACATGTTTTTTATCTTCCTTTCAAAGATCCAGTGGAAGCCTTCATGGAATCATACATTCCAGAGAACCTGAAGATTTCAGATTTCCTTAGCTTGCCATTGTTTATGGGTGAGTATGGTTTCCTGAAAGACTTTTTATCATTGTTGTTACATGTCAAATGTCATTTATTGATCAGTGATAAAGATGAGATTTATTCAGTATTAAAATTGCTTGGATGGCTATTATGGAAATCAGCCTTTACCTAACCCGAATTGAGATCCGGTTAGAGTAGAAGAATAAGCTCATTTGTTTTTGAGCAAGTGGTTTCTTTTAGTTGTTGCTTGTTGAATAAATAGAGAAGGCTATAGGTAGGTTACATGTAGGCTACAGGTTTGCAGGGGAGCAGTTCTAAAGGCCAAATGACTCCATAGCCCAATGGCAAAGACGGTTGGAACTACTAGGTTATTGGAAACCTCGCAGGGAGGTATCCATCCTAGTTGGAGCCATATGTTATCTCCTCAAATGACATAGTCAAATTTGTTAATTTTAAGTGATAGAAGGTCATTGAAAAATACTTTTCTAAATTTTTAAATGTTCATTTTTTAGAGCCTTATGTCTGTAATAAAGTTTGAAAAACATTGGATTTTGTTTTTTATTCAAAAGAGTCAAAACTTAGGTTTTGGTCGCTAAGATATTTTCCAAAAGGACTTCAAAGACACCAAAATCCTATGTTTAACTTAAACGCTAAAATCGGGGCTCTCCTAGCCACCGAAAGCACAAAAATTCTGCGTTTTTACTAGGTTGAGTCATCATTTTCAAATGATTATTTTGAGCAACTGGAAGATCATTTTGAGAAATGGTCGATCTCTTTTGTGCCTAACATGTCAAATCCAAATAACCTCTCTCAATTTTCCTACAGGTGTCATATATTGGGAGAATCAAATTCATCTCTGAGCACTAATTTTCGGATCTCGGAATTTCCGTGTTTGACACATGTTTTTGAAATGAAGATAACGGGCAAATGAAAATGAATCTCAAAGAACTAAGAGAGGCGTTTTCTCAAAACAATCCGATATATAAAAACCTCTCTCAGTTTTCAAAAATATATTTTATTTGAGAGATATATGTGAATCTTTGAGAGGAATATTTTGTTGATACTGAGAGGGGGGTGAATCAGTATCAAGTACAATTTAAAACATTTTTCAACTTATACTTAAACCATTCAATTATATCCAATGATAAATGAACAATAGTATAAGAGTTACGCCAATACACCACAATACACCATGCACAATATATGAAAAATAATCAATAATTATTGTTCAAGGGAAGTAATGACTTCCAAAGGTAGCTACAACTTCGAAATGTAAAGGGAGGGATAAACCTCCAAGAGGAAGATAAAATCCTCAAATATCAAGAGAGAGTTGAACTCTCCATACTTTCCCCTTCCTTCCACCCAAGAATATATGAGAGATAATAAAACTTTACATTACATCATCACCATCAACCAATCATCACATAAAACCTGATAATGCTTCTTGAGACTTCTTCAATTTATGCAATTCTTCAATTCTTGGAGTTCTATGATCCTATAGATAATATTACTCAATGTATTCTCTGAAACTCCTCCAATTTTCACTCCTTAAATCCTCCCCAAAAGGAGGTTATAGAAAGAATGGTAGGCTTTTTTCAAGTTTGGTCTATTCAGAAGACCCAACTTGTACAACATGCCCCGCGCTCAATATTTAACATCCAATTATGAAAGTTTTACACAAGAAACTAAAGTCCTTAATATTTACAATGGAAGTGGTCTCACTTAATTTGGATTTTGTATGAATAATTTATGACTGTTTTACCCAGAAAACCTGTTTATTGACTAGCTTCAGGACTGGTCACAAATCCTATCTTCCACAGAGTGTATCTCCATAATATAGTGAATCAAGAGCTGAAATTTTTACCAGAGGTAACTTGATATGTCTTCTCAATACCATAGCGAATTCACCATCTGAATTGCTCTAGAAAAACATTTATAGCAAAAATAGTAAGATGACCTGAAAATAACATACCTTAGAACACATCACCAAAAGACTTCATCCTCCCTTGAAATCCGGCCTTCTTTTACATCTTATTTCCTCTAAAATTTGACTTGTATCAAAATGAATGTATAATGATGCTTATTTATACCATTTATGTCACTTCATTTTAACATTAGGGCCGACCTGACACTTTCTTATTTTGTAATTCTTTTCTTTAATTATCTTCAGGGCCTACATGTACTTCCATCTTCAATTCACTTTGTCATCTTCAAAAATTCATTTCTCCTCAAGCATGAGGATCCACGTGATCTGCCACATACCACCAGAAACAAAATGATGTATACTATCCATTCATGATTGTTGTATATGCATGTGCATTGTCCTTCATGTCCAAATACCTTTATCAATCTTGTGGTCCAGAACCCATGACTAAGGTTGACATCAATGACAACAACCAATCTTCCAACAATCTCCTCCTTTGTCATTGATGGAAACACTCATGCTCCCCCTATCATCATGATCCCAATTTCTCTCCCCCTTTGACATCAATGTCAAAGGTTAGGGCTTTTCCCCCTGAGTTTAATGGAAAAAGGTAACCTTCTTCTTTGGGGTTGCTCCCCCTGAACATGTGGCACTCAATAATACTTCAT
>SNQJ01S0165073.1:11437-32090 GCA_010110895.2 Picea sitchensis | reverse complement strand
CATGTACTTCCTTCTTCAATTCACTTTGTCATCTTCAAAAATTCATTTCTCCTCAACCATGAGGATCCACGTGGCGTGCCACATACCACCAGAAACAACATGATGTATACTATCCATTCATGGGTTTTGTATATGCATGTGCATTGTCCTTCATGTCCAAATACCTTTATCAATGTCGTGGTCCAAAACCCATGACTAGGGTTGACATCAATGACAACAACCAATCTTCCAACATATTTCTAGAATTTCCGGTGGCTTAGGCAAACATTTCAACTATTCATTAGCCACCGAAATCACAGAAAGGGCAGAGAGGCATTGTTTTCGCATAGATCCAAGTTTTTCTTATCCAAATACCTTGAGGATGGTTTCTAGTGATAGATAATAATCAATGGCATCATTATTGGGTTTTTGTTCCAGTTTTAAAGGATGCCAGCAAGAGGAGAAGATTGAGTTTGCTACCTAATTTTGGCAAAACACTGTCTTTTAGACAAAGGTGGCAAATTCGAATTATCTACCAGATTATGAAGATATACTACAGTTGTCAAAGACTTTGAAGATCATTGGAGATAATATGTTGACCTATGAAATATGGTCTTTTCCTATTTTCATGAATTTGTTTTGACTTTCTATTATTAGTATATTCAGATCCAGATTTATAGGATCTTGAACTTTCATGTAAAGGCTATAAAGCCTACACTTTCTAAGTATTGGGGGGAGATTGAGTCCTTGAGGCTGAAGGTTCGATTTTGGATTCACTATGTTGCTATTGTAATAGAGACTTATTCTTAAATATATTCAATCCTATAAGCTTCTTTCATTGATGTGATCAGATCTCTTCTTTCCTATCTGTCTATACTTATGAGTGAATATTATTCTTTGTCTATTCTTATATGATCCTTAGGTGATTGTCATCTCACTATTTGATTTCTAAGCAAAGAATCATAAGTGGTTATCCTAGTTTTTGGACCCATCATACTTATTGTTTTATATATGTGTGATTTGGTTAGGTGATTAGCTTCTGTTCTATTTGATAAACAACTTGTCTGATTTCATCTATTGAGAGCCTTATACTATTTGAATATCACTAGACAGTCTTCAATAAATGATCTAGTTAGTAGATATTCATCTTGATCCAACCCCATACCCATTATTGAGTTAATCATTGAGATAATTAGTTAATTTACCAGGCATCTTCGAGCTCAACCTAGAAGAGTTTCCTGGAGTGATAACAATAAGGAATACATAAGTTTTGAAAAGCTTATATTGGAAAAATAAATACACAGTGAAACAAATGTAGATGCCCATGAAAAGTGGGGAAATCTACAAAATATGCATGAAACCTCAAACAAAGAGAATGTTTCCTTAAAAATATGTTATTCTCTATTAAAATGGAGAAGTCTGACTCTTTACCAGATTATTTGCTAAAAATCAAGGATATCAGAGATCAATTGAAATCAGTTGACAGGACAATGGAAGAGGAAGATATGGTGGTTATAACTTTGAAAAGTTTGTCTTTTTCCAATGCAAATTTTATTGAGACCTTGAATACTACTAGTATTGATAAATATTTGACATTTGTGCAGTTGTGCACTAAGCTCTTGCAGCAAAAGAGATGGAAAAAAATAGTTTGGGAATCACAGTATGAAGAGTATTATGAAGTGGCACTCGCAGCAAAATTTAATATCGAGGGTAGAAAATGGAGGGAAGAGAATGATGGAGATAAGAGTCAAGTAAATAACGAAAATCCATTAAATGATTTTATTGTGGAAAATTAGGGAATATAAGCAGATTTTGCAGGAAGCAGTTGGGAAATGAAAAGCAAAGGCAAAAGCATTCTTCTGATGATCAATCCAAAAAGAAACATGTTAATGTGACTGAACACAAGAAGGAAGAGTTCTATTTGTTCATGGCCAGAAACAAGGATTCAAAGAGCGATAAGGATGATTGGTGCATGCCCTAAGACTCATATTCTTTTGCTTGAAATTCTAGTAATGTATAGCCTTTAATTGAACTTGAGGCCAATAAAGAGGTCAACCTTGGATTTTAATAAAAGGGTCAACATTAATATTAATATTCTGTAAAAGTAGAAATTGAGAAATAATAATAATATTGACAACAATGGATGGGAACCAATTCTGTTTGATCCAGAACCCACAACAAATGGATGGGGACCAAACTTGAGGACAAAGACCCTCCTCTTGATGTGGACACCAATGTTTTAAAAATCAGAATTGGTCGAGGCTCAAATCAGACTTGGATCAGAACTGGCTAACGACTTAGTTTATGAGCCAATTTACAAAAAAATGCATAAATATGATTTTTTTTAATAAAACAAAATATATATTCATGTACATCAATGTACATCCAAACCATTAGAAACCAAATATGAAAAGTATGATCATGTATATATCATGTATATACTATATATCATGTGAGAGTGAATAAAGCAAAATGCCACAGAGTCCAATACATATCCAGGACAAAATACATAAACTAAGAGGCTCTAAATGGCCTCTAGAGTCCAAAAGTTGCATGATACAAGATGAAGATCTGATGAAGATCTTCAATAGAGTCTGTAAGATCTATCTTAGGGCTCATATCTGGTAATATTTGTCATAAAACAAAGTATCATATGGAATTTTAAAAAAGGGGTCATATAATTTGACGAAACCCTGAAAACTGATTGACATTTTTTCAAACCTATTTTAATGCAGTTGTAACCGAAATTTATTTTTCCTTTTAAGTGTTTCTTGTATGTCAAGTTAAATAAGTTCTAATTCCATTGCATGTTTCCATTACAGAAATGTCATTGGATTGGATACTGGTTAGAGAACTATCACATACTTCTAGAGTTCATGAAGTTGTATGGACACAATCTGGATATGGGTTACTTACAACAGGTTCTGAAGTGATCATGTGGACTCAATGTGAGAATGTTTAGAATCCAATTTGGAAGTCAAAAATAGAGAAGCCTCATTCTCTTGTTTCTACAACATGGTCTGCTGAGGGATTGGCAACAACAACACCTGATGGTTCAACTTTCACAAGAGGCCTGGTGTCTATGACATCGTCTTCATTTATTGTCTCTTCAAAAGGGAAGGTGACAATTTATCATTAGGATGATATAACTAGTCTACAAGAAAATGAGCTTTCTCATCCTCAACCTGTTTCAATGATACAATGGAGGCCATAAAATTTTTCTTCCTTCCAAAGACAAGTACTACTAAATTGCTCCTTGGATGGAGCTATCAGATTGTGGATTGAGATAGACAGTGGAAGTGTAAAACTTGATAAACCACTTGGGAGAGAAATAAACGATAACCACAAAGGACCAACATTTTTTGTACTTGCAACAATAGAAGTCAATCAATGATTGAATGGAATGCTTGGAACAAACATCTATGTTATTTGGGCATGTGAGACAGGAACTAAGACAAAATGAGATAGGCTAGAACTGAAACAAACTCTTTCAATGGTGTCTCAAAAGGAAATAACATTGGTAACTATGAATGGTTGCTTGGTGTTGGTCCTAATTACTCTCTTGCTTGGTGTTCCTTGCATTGCCTTGATGATGTATCTCCTCTTTGGTGTCCGTGTGTGTATTTATGGAAGCAAGGAACTAATCTTCCACTCCACAAGTCGAAATTTCCATTAGTTGGAAGTCATTCAGATTCTCAAGCCTGTTTTGTTCTTGTCAAAGCGTCCGTGTGTGTATTTATGGAAGCAAGGAACTAATCTTCCACTCCACAAGTCGAAATTTCCATTAGTTCGAAGTCATTCAGATTCTCAAGCCTGTTTTGTTCTTGTCAAAGCTTTCGTTCAGAGGATTGGAAAAAAGTTGTCATCTTCACCTTCATCAACTAACTCGTTTGAGCTGCTACCAGAAAATATCTTCAGCTGGTCATGTGTATGCCCCCCTAGTGTTGGCTGGTGGTGGCACCTCTTTTGAAGAAACTATAGGATCTGAAGAAAATTGCAAGAGTCCATGGAGTATCACATGTCAAATAATAAACCACGAAGGTCACTCTGGCGGGATTATACAGGTGGAAATACATCCTTTTATTGAAGTTGAACTTGTTTCATCCTTAGACTCCAATGGGTTTGTTCTTTTTTGGTCTTTGAGCTTGTTTGCGGAGTTTCAAATGGAGATTCCGACATTTATACATCCTGCATGGAAACTTTTTGGTCGACTTGCAGGTTGTAAAATCTCCTCTGAAAAGAAATATTGTTTTCTTACATGGATACCCCTGGTTTTTAGAGAGAAACAATTTCTCCTCCTCATTGGACATTCTCAAGGTTTCTCATTAAATGAATTTGTGCCTCAAAGAACGTCTTCTTATATTATCCAGCATGATTTGCACCTTCATGAAATGACAATAAGGGAAACATTGGATTTCTCTGGGTGTTGCCAATGTGTCGGGGCAAGATATGGTGAGTGTTTGTTTAGTTTTTTCTCGACGTTACACCTTTTTTCCATTGAATATTGAACCCATTTTTATGCATTGCCTTCCAGAGATGTTGCAAGAACTTTCAAGACATGAAAATCAGACAGGCATCAAACCAGATTTGGATGTTGATGTCTTCATGAAGGTAGGCATATCTGCTAAAAATAAATGGTTCTACTCAGAGTTCCTCAATTAAATCTTGAACACCTTTGAGTTCCTCAATGGGTTTTTGGTTTGATGGTAGACCTGGGTGTTTCTTAACATGATTCAAATCTTGAAAGACATGTTTTTTCCCAGGTGGGTTGTATTTCCCATCAAGCTAGCTATCTTGCCTACTGAGGCAGGCCCCCAAAAGCCTTCGGATTTAAAATTTCTCACATATTGCAGAACTTGATTTTTCTTATTTCTACAGGAAACTGCAATTGAGGGACAACTAACTAACTTTTTCATGGACTATGTGTTAAAGGTTATTCTTCAAAATCTCAGGCTTATGGAATACGAATGCTTCAGGATTTTTAGGCGTACATATTATTCACATAGGTTGCAGTGTCTTTGGTTTCTTCCAGATTTTGGGCTTGGACATTTGTGCAGACACAATGGCTGGAGATCAGATGCACCATGGAATTTCTGGGGGCTAGAAGAAGAGAGTTACCACATGTGGGCTAAGCATGAATAGTTCCTTGGCACCACAAAAAATTTGCATTTGCATAATGTAGTAGTGCCAAGGCAATTTGTTGATTGATTGTTTTAATTTTAGGGGAAATCACAATGACCATGTTTTTTCACACAGAAATGAATCACCCGACTATTAATGATGGAAACCTGTACATGGGAGCTCTCTTCTTTGGACTAGTCCATGTAATGTTCAATGGTTTCCCATAATTATCAATGAAAGTTAGTTGTCTTCTAGTTTTATACAAGCAAAGAGACCTTATGTTCTATCCATGTTGGGATTTTTCTTTACCCACATGGATAATGAGGATTCCACTCTCTTTGCTAGAAGAAGGGATTTGGGTTTATGTTACATACTCTGTTATGGGTTTTTCACCAGAGGCTGAGAGGTAATTCTTATAGCTTATGTACCTAAATGAATTTCAATATCATTCATTAAACATGGATAGGATCCCGAGAAGTCTTATTGATCCATTAATCAATCAGTAAATGATTCATTTATATTTTTACTATTCCGTAGATATGGCTGGAAGAATGAGAACTCTGACTAATATATTTATGAATCAGTGACACACACAAACACCCCTGTTTTGTATATGTATAGAACTATGAAATAAGTTACTATGTTGTTGTATATAAAAGTAATCTGATAGGCCATCTTCAGCTTGTATAATATGCAATAGATGCCCAGCAAAGAACTGTCAACAAGTCAATTTCCAAAAGTGCTAGCCAAGTATTTTTTTGTATAGCTACATTTTGTACCATGCTCAGTATTTGCATTATTTAAAGTCGCTTTCAGTTTTGGCAAGCTTCCTTACATGAATATAAATAATAACAATTTAGTTTACAGTCTATTATCTCTTCGTCGATCTCTCAATTCAAGACAGTTAAGAGGTTGCAGGTGAGATTGTATACAACTAGATGAACTGATCTAATTATCGACATTGAATCTTCCTAGGTCGCCTGAAATAAAAACAGCACTACAAATCCCATTTACATGAAATGGTACCTATGAATAAATGATTGGAATCTGAATGAACGGAAACAAAATTTAACATCCTCCTTCACCAAAATGTAACAATGAAAAAGAAAAAGAATGCAGGCACATCAAAATTGTTTTTTGATTGTCGGAACACTAAAATATTCAATGAGTAACCCCGGACATTGCCTTGATTGTTTCAGGTTCTTTAGGCAATTCTTCCTCCTCTTTATGATGCATCAGATGTCGTTGGCACTTTTCAAATTCATAGCCTCAATGGGTCAGAACATGATTGTCTCAAAAACATTTGGATCATTTCCTTTCCTTATTGTGTTTGTTCTCGAAGGATTTGTGGTATTAAGAGGTATTTGACCGTATAACATATGAAAATATAATTATTTACTCCAAAGAGAATAATTTTTATGGCTATCCTGAGATTTTCAATTAAATGAATTCAAGTTACAAGAAATACTTGATTTTATTCATGTTTCTGGAATAGAGAACATACCTAGCTGGTGGATTTGGGCATATTAGTGCTCACCGATGTCCTATGGCCAAAACGCCATAGCGGTGAATGAATTTATGGCTCCCAAATGAAATAAAGTAAGTGATATCATGTGTTGATTGAGTGTCCTATCATCATAGTCTAGGAAATAAATATTGAATATTTCCTTTCATCTAAATATTTCATCTTTGTGCAACCCATCAGTAACATCTCCAGTGAAACAGTTGGACGTCTTGTACTAGAATCTCGTGGATTATTTGTTGAAATTAAATTTTATTGGATTGGCATTGGAGCATTGATTGGGTTCTGTGTGCTTTTCAATGTTCTATACATTGTTTCTTTAACATTACTGAACCGTAAGTCTGGCATTCCATTATAATGTTTGTTTTGTGCTACTATTTATCTTACATTCAAGTCATCCAAAAAGTGAGATCTAATAAAAACTCGTCCAACTACAACTTTGGGGAATTCACAGGTTGTTGTATCTGAAGATGTTATTGAAGATAAGAAAGAAAACAGAACTGGAGAAAGAAACCAAGGAAAGAAACATCATTCTGTTGAACTGACATCTCAAAAAAAGTCTAGTGGTAAGTCATGAGCTCTCCATAAATTTTTTCAATACTTGTGTATGTTTCAATCTACTGCTCAAAGATAAAAGTACATCGTTTCAGCCAGAGAGTGAAACATATTTCAAAATGGAGACAATGAAGTTTCTCACTTCATTGTCTCCATTTTGAAATATGTTTCACTCTCTGGCTGAAACAATCAGTTAAAATTAGCAGTTTGTCACTTCATTGTCTCAATTGTCTTCAATGGTGACAATGAAGTGACAAACTGCTAATTGTAATTGATTCTAATCTTGCGATAGACAATGAAGTGAGAAACTTGAATGAACTATAGAACTTCTCTGTAACACCTTGTGTCAGAAAACAAAGTGAGAGATGTTAGAAGGCCTCTGTGATGATATTAACTGAGACTTTGAACTTGTTTTAGATTTTTCTCGAAAGAAAGGATGAAACAATTGAACTGCAAAGAATACAATCTAGAAAACTATATAAACTGGTCACATCCAAAGATTTGAAAGTATATTAAAAATCATGCACTATTCATATATATTTAACAATTTTGTCAGTCATGCGTACTTGTCAGAGAGGAGAGAGAGTCTAACCTCTGAAGACAATTCTACATGTGATGGAGAAGTCAGTATCATTCAAGTCTCAGCACAACACAATAAAGGAATGATCCTTCCTTTCTAGCCATTGTCAATGGCTTTCGAGAATATAAACTATTATGTTGACATGCCAACGGTATGTACATCTACAAATCATCCAATTGAATTTTAATCCGACAGTAGTTTGGCATACCCAGGGTCTATTTACTAGAACATTTGGAACTAATGTTAATTTTGTAACAGGAGACGAAAAGTGAAGGCTTGGCTCAAGACAGGCTACAACTACTTTGCAATGTAAGTGGATCCTTTAGACTAGGGGTACTTATAGCCGTGATGGGATTTAGCGGTGCTGGAAAAACTACCCTAGTGGATGTCTTGGTTGGAAGAAAATTAGGGGGATATATAGAAGGGAATATAAGCATCGCTGGATTCCCGAAGAAGCAAGAAACATTTTCTCGCATCTCAGGATACTGTGAAAAAAATGATATCCACTCTCCAAATGTCACAGTCTTTGAATCACTCATCTTTTCCACTTGGCTTCATCTTTCTTATGAGGTTGATGAGAAAACTAGAATGGTTGGTCAAAATTTCTCCCCCCCTTGCATTCAGTGCTTCAGAGTGAAGATCTTTTTCCTTGTTAATGAGACTATGCAAGTGACGTTTACTCACATATTTTTGTTATTACAATAATTGTAGATGTTTGTGGCAGAAGTCATGGAGCTTGTGGATTTCACTCCTTTGAGAGATGCTCTTGTAGGGATTCCTGGACTGACAAGTCTTTCTACAGAGAAAAGGAAGAGACTTACCATAGCAATGTAAAAATGAATGTCAAATTTAATTTATTATTATATTTATTATGAAATCTAACCACTCAGGTTGTTTAGCATGACTATCAGAGATCACAAAAATGACACACTTTGTCAACAAGTTTCTAGAGAAATTATCATATAATTCATTCTTGCAAATATAATTACCATGATTCACCTAGAAGGTCATTGAATGTTAAGTTTTCTATCATGTTTTGTTTCCAATTTGGTTTTCTTTATTTTAATTGTATGCCACATATTTTAAAAATTATTATCCTATAAATTTTAGGAAATTAATATCCAAGTGAAAGGCTATTAATTTTAGGAAATTAATATAAACTCATATACCATTGTTATTAAATTAATATGATGTCCCAAGTACAATTAATCATTACACAATCTCTCAACAATTGATAATTTAGCAGCTTTGCAATTTACCATCTCGATATCATTGTGTTTATTACATTGATCATGTCATTACAAATTTCTCATGATTGTTATTAAAAAAAGTGCTAGCATCTAGATACCACATGCTTTGTAGTCACATCTAATATTCCGGTCACTTTAGATGTATTAATTCCTATCATTAATCTAAACAATGAAATCTTCCCGAGATTTGTAGGATTTTAAGTGTCGACAAAAGGATTTATCATACAAGGATTGGAGAACCAATTGATCAGAGTAAATGACTTTGGCCTCGAATGATCCACACTCAGTATCATGGGAGTCGAGGTTGATGAGTTGCTCCAAAATCACGCACTACTTCATCTAACCATGCTTGGTTAGCATCCATGTAAGATGCTCGAAAACAACAAGATCGTATGGGAGAGTGAGGTATCTCTTGTGGTTGAAATCAAATTCCTCGTGGACCTTCTCTAGTAGTGCTTTAAACACATGATAATTCAAGTAATCCATTGGAATTATGAACCGTTTCAGCTCCTTCCTCATATAAACGGTCAAATATCAGACAATAGCATCTTGTCTTGCTGTGATGTTCATGCAGACTGCTTCATGCTTTCTTACATGATTGAACCTGGAAAATATTAAACACCATGCAGTGAGATAAATGTTTGATGCATCTGGTTTATTGGATACACATTGTTTATCATCTAACGGTTAGGATGCGCCAAGCATTGAGAAAAACGAGCATGATTCACAAGAATTAAGCCATCTAGATGGCTCAAGAAAATGTATGCAGTGCCACGTAGTATCATTATGGCAGAACCACATGTAGAAAAGGCAAAGGCAAGAGTGTCAGAGGCAGATAATAAAAAGGTAGAGGTTGATCAAACTGGATTGTCACAAATGAAGCTTGCAATAAGACTATTCAGTGTGGCTATTCAGTGTTGTTTGTTTCTCTCCATTGACCGCAATGACTGGACCAATTATATATGTAAGGTAAATCCAAACTCTCTAGTGGTGTCATTGTTGTTATAGAAGGAAATCAATGCGTTCTCATCATTAGTTTGTTTCTTTTGTCATTGCATGTCCAAATCTATTAATTTACCCAATTTCACACAAAGGTTGTACATGATTCATTAAATGCATTGAATGTACCTACAACTGAGAATGGATATCTAAATCATTGGTCTAAAACTTTTACCATTGACTACCCATGGCTAAATCTCTTTAAATCCTCCCAAAAAAAAATTCTCATGGTCTTTAAGCAAAGTAACCACACCAATTCACTTTGGTGTTTCCTTTCCCCTGCTTAGGGGTATGCTAGTTATAGAAGTATAACAATGAAATACCCAATGAAATTACTTCATTGTAGGACACTAAATCCAATCTTCCTAATTCCATTGATTCATTACATGATACTAATGAAATACTTCAAAATGAAGTTAGTTCTTTGTATAACAATACTTCTAGTCTTCTTGAAAAGTATATTTTGCACAAGAAACTAATATCCAAGTTCAAGATGAGATCAATTCAATATAGAACTATATTCCCAACTTTGTCTAGGGATTAACAATTCCATATATCATTTTGAGAATACTCTTGCCACGTCCAAGACATCACTCTTTCCATGTCCAAGACGTCGCTCTTGCCACATCCAAGACGTTACTTTTTCCACCTCCAAGATATCGGTCTTACGACAACTATATGGGGTTTGGAAAGCCAAATATGAGATGACACGTGTCCACATGAAATGTCGCAATAAATACGAAATCTATGTCGTCGAAAAAGCGACATCATGTGAAATGACGTTTGAGGGAGTTCACTACTTATCATTCTCCCGACAATATAAAGTGGCAATTGCGTTGAACGTGCCATCAGAATTTGACCCAAATGTACTAGTGAGAGGAAGTTTCATCTTTGGTATGTAAAGGTGGGTCGGATAAAGGGGGATCTACAAGGATATGTAGCTTGGTGCAGATCATCGAAGTGATAGATTCAAGATGGGTAGTAATGTCTTGTTTGAGGTATTCTTTGATTTCCTCGATTGAGGCGGCAATGGAGGAATGCATGTTTTTATTGATGGTGGAAATATTGGCACTGAGTTGTCTCACTTATTGTTGCGTCTCTATGAATTTGGATTGCAAGGTATTGAAGCGAGCTTCCAAGTCTTGGCTACGGGTATGGGCCATGATGATGAGGGAACCAAAAAGGGGTGGGTGGGATAAAAAAATTTGATGAAAAATGATAGGTATGAATGTGATAAGGGCGAAGAGATAAATCCAATAGAATAGGTCTCAAATATATAGATATATATTTACACCTGCGGAGTTATAATCTGGTTTGAATAATACTGTAGTGATGAAATTCCCAAATGCTTAATTAGGAAGAAATGTGTAGTGATTTGGAAACTTAAATGCAGGAGTCATAGATGCACAACAATAGATCTTGTTTGTTATGTTTTTTTCTGTTTCCGTCCCCAAAGGTTAGGTATTCAAGGGTTCTACATGCAAGGTTTTTTCCTATGCTATAGATCTTTGATATATGTTCGAGGTACAACAGTAGTACTCGGCCCAATATCTCAAGGCACCGACTAAGGAGGCTAGACCGTGCCCTTAGAGGTACTACCCAACTAACCAGGTACTAGAGAGTATCTTCCCGAGTGTTTTTCTAGGTGGCACTATAGCAGTCAGGTGACCAATCAGTTTATATAAAGAGGGCTGCATGAAATCTAGGCCGATCTGTATACAGGTATTGTCTGATGCTCTACCACTCGAAGGGGTACCAACAGGGGTTACAAGGGTGTCCAACAAATGTTCTCTTAAGTACCACTTGTATTTCCTGCATGTATGAATCCCAGACCATGGGTTTATGCGCGTAACGATAGATCTTTGTAGCTTAAAGATGTTAGAATATGTCTCTATCCTGAAAAAAAATTAACCCACAATTTTTTGCTGAGGAAAGTGATCTGATACCACTTGTAATATTCCATATGTGAAAAGTATGAAGAACAAAAAAAATGATAGAAATGGCAGAAGAACAACAATATAACCAGAACAACACCACAATAATACCAAAATGATAACATAATAACACCAGAAAGAGCACTTCGATTGCTGAGAGCAATGTTCACTTGCCTCTTCGAGGGGGAATCCTCCAGTTGAGCAGAGCTCTATTACAATAATATCCAAGGAAAAAGTTATCATACCCTCGACTCCTATTTATACTAAATATTTGTATCAAAAGAACCATCTAGAGGAAGATCCTTCTAGAAGCGGAAGCTTCTATTAGATATTCTTACATTTGACTTATTCTTCCTTATTGCTAGGCCTTATTAATATTGACCTTTATTACATTGGAATATATTATTCTACCTACGTGAGGGGTTAGGTCCCTAAAAAAATATGGAGCCTTTGGATCTTAATACTAAATATCAAGGTTGTTAGGCATGGAGTGTGAACTCCTAAGTGAGTTGCACTAAGACAACAAGTGGTTGTTGTTATTTGTTGGTATTTTTCCTAGTAGCAAGCTCCCTTGAGTTCTTAGCTAAGATATTCCTAGCTACCTATTCGAGAGAGAACCTGATAAATGAATGGGATGCCCGAGGGACTTATATTAGTGAAGGGGTACATTCCTTGGGTTGGGAAATTCAAGAGGAAGAGAGCTGGGGGATAATAGAGATAGTTGTAGGAAGATACTTGTGGGATGTGAGTTTTATGAGCTGTGAGTGGAATTTGAGAAACAAACCTCTTTTTTGGATTGCTAGCCTCATCTTGCGGGTTACTTTCTATTGATATTTGGAATAGTTAGTCTACGGTTGGGTGGAACATCCATCCCAAGCATTTGGTTGCACAACAGATTTAAAATATAAGTGTTTTATCTTGTTGCAATATTATTTTACATATGTTATTGTTGTGCATGATCTATGTGTGTGAAAATAGTATATGTTGTTGTGTTGAGTTATTAAACTATAGTTTATAACTATTTAGCCTATTGTAGATGCATCTAATTAATTGTAATAGACAATAGCTAAATCTGGTTTTTATTTTGTAGATGAAAGCTGCATGAATTTTTTTAGTTGTTAAAAAAATGTTTTTATTTGTATTTTGCACCATAATTTCCCTTGGTTGGGCCAAGGGACTATACATTATGGTATCATATCCATCAGGTTCAAACACTAGGCTTGAATGGGTCCAAATTGAGTAATTCGTTATTGCAGACTTTAGACTATGTAAAATTGGGGAAACATGGAGAAATTAGAGTGAAATTTACCAAATTCATGAGTATATTCAATCTTAAAGGAGTCATATCAGTTTAAGAGAAGTTTAATGAAGTAAAAATGCAAGTTGTTGAGAGGAATTTGACTTGGAAAGGTCAAAATTCATGTTTTAATGGTTTTTTGTAGTATTGGGAAGAAGTTTAGATATCAGTGGCCAAGATTTGCTTTGATAAATTTAAAAATTCGTAATGTTTTGAATTTTTTGAAAGGTTGATCAAATCAATTCCCAGGATTCATTTTAGTTGTTTTTCAAATGGGTTAGATCGATGGTTGAGGTTTATTGATAGAGTTGGGTGAAGTTCGACAAATAAATGGTTCAAATTGTTTCAGTTGGGAGATCGACGGTCTAGATCAATGAGAGAAATGTAAAAAAAATTCAAGTGTTGAAGTTAACTAAGAGAAATTGTTCATAGACAATGGTTGGGTCAACTAAAATGGTGAAGAGTTTGATTCGGCCAGAAGACATCTATGACCGTCGATGGTTGATGGTCTGGCATCGATTGAATCTAGTGAAGTATTTCAATCACCAATGGAAGTCAATGATGTCCAATGGGATGATGGTTCGGCATTGGACGAATAAACAAGGTGTCCATTTTTTCGATGGGTTGATGGGCCAATGGTTAGGTGTCAGTCGATTTAGTGGGGTCTTTGGATCATCCAAGAGAATTGTTTGATGATTGATGGAGGGAAGGGGGGGATGAAGTGTCATTCAAAGTGAACATCCATTTGTCATGCCACATCAACATCCATGTTTCATGCCACATTAGCTAATTTGACACCTCAGGATGAAATATGATTCCATGTCAACATTCATGTTTCATGCCACATCAACAATTTCCATTTCATCTCAAAAGTGGTCAACGAAATTGGGTCAGTCAAATCGGGGAAGTGTTTTTGACAATCATTGAAGATCATCGATCACCAATGGGCCGATGGTTGGGCATCAATCAAATTGGAGAGGAGTCCCATTTTCCAATGAATTTTTTTTATGTTCGATGATTGATGGTCGGGTCGATTGGTTTAGAGGTGTGTGCAAATTGGTTGTCGGGGAAATGGGTTGATGACCAATGGTCAGGTCAGTAGTTTGGAAAGAGAGTCATGTGCGACCAAAGGAAAGTGTCGATCGCCAATCAACCGATGTAGTGATATCAATGGTTCATATTGCATGTGATTTTAGATCAATTAATCAGATTTAAAGGGCTAGTTACAAGAATAAAATGGTCAATTTATGCAAAATTTTGTGGTTTTTGAAGGTCATTAACTTGTGGGACGATTTTGAGGCCCCAAACAATGTTTTCATCCAATCAAAACCCACGAGAATGGAGTGTAGCAAGGTGCAATTTGTCTCTTTATATTAAATACAATATCTTAGAGAGAGTAATCCAATGAGCTAAATTGTTCGTAAAATAGAGATTGTATGAGAAAGTTACAACCAAAATAGTAAGGGTAAAATTTTGGTACAAACTGTGTTTTCGAGAGAATAATGCCATGCTCAGAAGTCCATTTGGGGAACAGGAGCAGTCTATGGAAATATTATGACCCATAAAATCCAACGATGGAACCAGATTTGGGTTATGGGTACCTGAAAATATGCAGGAAGAGAAATAAGACTCATGTAGCATGTAGGCATAAATTGGGTAAAACAACCTAAAAACCTCCAGATCATAACTTTTAGCTCAAAGCTCAGATTTGAGAAAGAGAATATTCATTGGAAAGTTATTGAAAATAAGAATAAAAATATTAGACTAGAATTTTTAATTAGACAATAAAAATTCTCAGAAATTAAGAAAGATATTTCTGTAGCAATAAAAGAGTGGAAATTGCAGCATGTAAATATTGTAACTTTTCTCTCAAAATGTAGATTGAGACATGGGTACAACTGTTGGAAAGTTGTTTCATAGAGAAATGGATCTAAGGAATCAATTTCTTTTTTGGTGTAGTGTTTCCTTCATAAATTGATGAAAAAATAACCTGTATTCTAATGGATTAAATGTCTTATGATATGCATGTTCTAACAATAATTATTACATCCATATTTCTTGCATAATTAGAGGTACATGAAAGAAATTTCAGTTCTTATATGAGGAAAAGAGTTATGAAAGTAATCATAGATATTACAACCATGAGGAAGAGATCATAGGTCTGCATGTCACCATGGGAAATGATGAGACAGAGTCCAATGGAAGAAGAGATAAGAAGGAGAATGTAACTATGATAAGTCTGTATAGGGAAGTGAAAAGTTATAGAGCTGATAATGAATGGATTATGAAGGCTCGAGAAGAGATACTTTAGAGCTTGAATATGTTACATAAGAAAGTTAACAAGGAATCTGGCACTAAGAAAGCAACTAGTGATAAACACGAGTCAACATATATATCCCATAGAAAAATGGATGATCATGGAAATGATAGGCAGTCAAGAAGCATGAGAAGGCACCATCATTCTTCAAAGAAATCCACCAGAAGAACTCATGCAAGTTCAGAGCCAAGGAGAAACCCAAGTGTGTATCCTATTTGGAGGAAAAGGATAAGGCCTGAGGTAGAAATATTGCAACGTGAGCTTAAGAAGTTCAATCCAAATACTTTCAATGGTGAGCACTGGAAGGGAGAAGAGGTCGAGGCATGGATACTGGAAATGAAGAAATATTTCTAGCTACATGATTACCTCTCCCAAGTAGAAGCTATAATTTCCACCTATCACATACAAGGAAAGGTAGCCATGTGGTGGGATCAAACCTTGATGAGAAGAGGATCTCATGGAGGTAGTTCAAAGGATATTTCCAAGATAAATATTTGTCCAAACAATATTATGAAAGGAAGATAAAAGAGTTATTTGAACTAAAGTTAGGAATCATGAAAATAGAGAAATATGAGAAGAGGTTCTTTGAATTTTTGAAGTATATTGACTTCATCAAACATGAGAAGGTAAAAATAAAAATATTTCTAAGTGGGTTACCCTCCTTCTATAGTGAAAAGATTCAATATGATAACCCCAAAACTTGTTGGTTGTGGAGCCTGATTATCTTCCTGATTCATAGATCTTTGCTTTTAGCCATGTTTATATCCCATGAAGACTTTACACCCTGGAGGAATGTGCACTCCTCCATGCGGGGGAGTGCAGAGGGGGATGACCCCCTCTGCAGGGTCCGGGGGAAAGCGGGTCGTCGACAGGGATTCAGGGAGAAGCCCCCAAAGGAAAAATTGCCTTGTAAATGTATATTGTAATTTCATTGTAAATATGGACTGTTCATTATAAGGTCATAGATCTGACGATAGAAGTTATGTGAGGGTTTTTTTCCCTAGATATAAAACCTATTTTATGAGGGAAATGTATTGTAGCTATGAATCGTTTGTGAATATTGTATTCAGTGTGAGGAGACTATGAGAAAAAGAAGAGGAATTTACAATGGGTGTTTTGTAGGTTGTATCCCTTCATTTGCTGGATAATAATAAAGGAAGGACCTGTCAATTTCTCTAGTGGAGGTAGCCCACACTAGGTGAACCACATATATTTGTGTCTCTATTGTATTATGTATCTTCTATTTTTTATTTATGCATTTGTTTTATTTAATTTCTCCACAATCCTGTTTTTATAACAATTGGTATCAGAGAGAAAGGTAACTCGCAGGAAAATAGGGTTCTTGGTTCGAGTGGGAGAAATGGCGGAATATGGAAAGTTTAGGGTAGATAAATTTAACGGCCAAAACTACCATTTATTGAAGATGAAGATGGAAGATTATTTATATAAGAAGGATCTATTCCTACTATTGGATGGAATAGAAAACAAGTCGATGGCCATGAAGGATGAAAAATGGAAGGTTCATGAAAAAAGGGCACTAGGAACGATACGGCTAAGCCTGACAACGTCGATGGCTTTCAATATTTCGAAAGAAAAGAAAATGAAGAAGTTGATGGATGCATTGGATAAACTATATGAAAAACCATTGGCTTCCAATAAGGTATTTCTAATTAAGAGATTATTTAATATGAATATGTCAGAAGGAGGGTCTGTTGCAGATCATTTAAATGAATTTAATACGGTTACTAATCAACTAAGTTATGTAAAAGTGGACTTTGATGATGAGGTCAGGGTTGTTCTAATCTTGTTCTCATTGCCACAAATCTAGAATGGATTTCTCATGGCTGTAAGTAACTCTGTCTCTAGTTCAAATACTTTAAAATTTGATGACGTTGTTTATGTTATCCTTAGTCAGGAAATGCACCAGAAAATCACAGGTGATACATCAGGTAATGAGTTAAACATGGAGAATAGGGGAAGACAAAATGATAGAGGAAAGGGCTCAGGGAACCACATGAATTATAGGAAGGGAAGATCCAAATCCATATTTGGAAATATAGAGTGTTGGAATTATGGGAAGAAAAGACATCTAAAGAAAGATTGTAGAGCTCCAAAGAAGGAAAGATATGGAAAGCAAGAGAAAAATCAAGAAACAAATGTAACAAGTAATGTGTTACAATATGCTTTGATTATTTATGTAGATAATATTTTTGAGTTTTGGGTAGTATATTCAGGGGCTTCATTTCATGCCACAACCCATAGGAAACATTTTCTATATTATGTTCAAGGTGATTTTGGAAAGGTTCATTTGGGTGATGATGCACCATACAAAATTGTTGGAATGGGAAAGGGAAAGATAAAGCAAAGCAATGGAAACCAATGGTTTTTTAAAGAGGTAAGACATGTCCCAGATCTAAGGAAAAATCTAATTTCAATGGGGAAGTTGGCAAGTGAAGGTTGTATATCCATATTTATAGATAAGGTGTGGAAGGTCACCAAAGGATCATTGGTGATAGAAAAATGAGAGAATGTCGGTACATTTCATTTATGTACTAGTAATATTGACTCTTCTATCTCTTTAGCTTCTATAGGATTGGATACAACACTGTGGCATCATAGGCTTGGACACATGAGTGAGAAGGGGATGCAAATACTTCAAAAAGGAAATTTGTTGCCATATATTAAACAAATTGATTTGGATTTGTTGGAACATTGGTTGTTGTCATTGATGTCAACCCTAGTCATTGGTTGTAGTCATTGATGTCAACCCTGGCCATTGGATTTTGGACCCCACAGTTGATTGAAGTAGATAAACATGAAGGAAATTAAACATGCAGATACAACACCCAAGGATGAATAGTATAAGTCATGCCACTTTCAGTGGTATGTGTCACGTCACGTGGATCCTCACGATTGAGGAGAAATGAATTTTTGAAGATGACAATGTAAATTGAAGAAGAAACTACACGCCGGCCCTAATGTTAAAAGGAAGTGGCATAAAGGGTATAAATACAGATCATTATACATTCATTTTACACACACAATATTTTTAATGAACAAGGAGATATAAGTTGAATTTCATAGGAAATCTAAAGTAAAGAAGGTTGAATTTCAAGGGAGGATGAAGTCTTTAGGTGATTTGTTCTAAGGTATGTTATTTACAGTTCATCTTACCATTTTTTATATAACTTTGTTTATAGAATGATTCAGATAGTGAAATTTGGAGGCTATTGAGAAGACATATCTAGGTACCTGCAGAAAAATTTCAGCTCTTTATTTGCTATAATTTGGGAGATACACTATGTGGAAGATAGGGTTTTTGACTAGTGTTGAAGCTAGTCATAAACATGTGTTACAGGTAAAACAATCATAATGTATTCATAGAGAATCCAAATGAAGTGAGACCAATTGAATTGGAAAGAGTACATGCTTTAGTTTCTTGTGTACGAATTTCAGAATCTTATGTTAAATATGGTGTGCGAAGAATTATGTACAAGTTTGTTCTCCAGAATAAACAAGAATTGAATAAGGTCTACCATTTTCTCTATAACTCTTTTTTTGGAGGATTCAAGGATTGAAACATGGAAGAGGTTCATAGAATACATTGATTAATATTATATACAGGATCATATTATTCCAAGAAGTGAAGAATTGCAGAAGTTGAAGAAGTCTCAAGAAGCATTATCAAGTTCTATGTGATGGTTGAATGATGGTGATAATTTAATGTAAAGTTTTATTATGACTCATATATTCTTGGGTGGAAGGAAGGGGAAAGGATGGAGAGGTCAACCCTCTCTTTATTTTAATGATTGTATATTCCTTTTGGAGGTTTATCCCTCCCTTTATATTTGGAAGTTGTAGCTTCCCTTGGAAGTCATTACTTCCCTTGAACAATAACTATTGATTATTTCTCATATGTTGTGCATGGTGTATTGTGGTGTATTGGTATAACTCTTCTACTATTGTTCATTTATCATTGGATATAATTGAATATATAACATGGTTGAAGTATAAATTGAAAAAGTTTTGAAATTGTACTTGATATTGATTCACACCCCTCTCAGTATCAACAATTGGTATCAAAGCAGGTTACCTTCAATATAGTTTAACCACTAGAAGAAAGATCCTAAGCAGAAATGGAAGACATCATTCCAAATGGGATTCTACCATTTGATGGAATCAATTTTGAATACTAGAGTAATAGAATGGAAAATTAATTTAAATCTCATGGGGCAGATGTTTGGTTCTCAGTTGCTTCAGGATACAATGCTTTGAAGAAACCAAAGACTGCAGCTCAGAAGGAAGCAAGAAGGAACAACAAATTGGCAATAGATACCATCCTGGATGGATTGATAGATTTAGTGAAATCCAAGGTGGGATTATGTGCATCAACAAAATAGATTTTGGACAAGCTACAAGACCTTTATGCAAGGGAAGAAGCAGAAGAAGAAGCTAAAGGAAATTACAACATCTCATATTTCAAAGAAGAAAATAGAGGTGAGTTCTTTTTCTTTAATTGTGAAGGAGTAGGATATGTTGAATTTGAATGTCCTTATCCAAGGATTGAAAGAGATGACACTAAAGATGAAAATTCCAATGAAGAAGAAGAAAATTATGAAGCATAAATGATTCAACAAGAAGATGAGAATCTTAAAAAATCGAGGCATGTTGAGATTGAAAATAGCAAACTCAAAAACACACATAGAAAACTAAGAAGTGAATTGGGTAGTTGTGAAAATACAATTGAAATATTGAAGAAACAATTAGAATACTTTGAGAAACTAAGAGAAGAAACGATTTCCTTGAAAAATATACTCAAAGAAGAAATAAAAATAGGAGAAGTAAGGAATGTCCAAATGATGAAGAAAGAAGAATATTGTGAGAAACATAAACAAGAAGTTGTCTCGTTGAGGAAGATATTAAGAAACTATCAAGTGCCAAAATACTTAACACATCCTGGATGCATGGGTGAAACTTCATACAAAGAAGATGCAAATACCAACAAGAAGGTTGAAGAAATCTCTACACAGATAGTTGATGAGAAGTGGACTAGGATACCAGAAAGAATGAATGATTACAAAAGAGATGAATATCCAAGA
>SNQJ01S0165073.1:0-11427 GCA_010110895.2 Picea sitchensis | reverse complement strand
AACGTGGTTGGTCTTCAAACCAAAGTTGGAGTTTCTCCATTCTTGATTCACCTTCCTTGTGTCCTCATTATGAATTTCTTGGGATGCATTTTCACTTTCATGTGTCTTCTCTGTTATGAAATTTTTCAATACTTCCATGATCTCCCCTTTTAAACCATCCATCTTAGTATCCAACATAGCTTCCATTGAATCCATTTTCTTTTGTAGTTCATTTATGTCCCTACGAATTTATTCACCTTCATCAAGAGTCCAAGTAGGATTTTCTATACACTTATTTGGTGTATAAGTTCCCTTTTCTGGTGGCATGTTGGCCAAGTATCACTTTTGAACCTTGATTTTGAGGTGGTTCTACTAGCCAATATTTCTTCTGTTGTATCTCTCAAGTTTCGGCCCTTCTGGGTATGCAAATTTACTTTATGTAGTTCTCTAATATGTCTTCTCTGCAATGCCATAGGTCTGATCAAAATAGGATGTGCCAAGTGGAATTTATGGTAACTTCCCCACAACTTGTCGATTTTTTTCCTTTCCAGGAGATCTCAATTGTATAGCATGCCTCGCATAAAATAATTGATATAAAATTCTAAAACTCACATCAGAAATACTACATACTGTCTATGATCCAATGAAACCAGTCCCACTCAATTTGGATACTCTAGGAATAAGTTATGATTGTTTTACCTAGAACACCTTCTTGAGACTAGTCAATAGGACTAGTCAGATACCCTATCTTACACAGGGTGTATCTACAAATTTATGATGACCCATAAGATTAAATTTTTACCACAGATACCTTGCTAATTTCTGTAAATATCCTCTGGATTTTAAGGTCTAAAACATTACAGAAACATTTTTATAGCGAAAATTACACAATGAATCAGTTGAGGATGATTTCAGAACCCTATCTTGTACAGGCTGTATCTCCGAAAGTATAAGGCCTCAGGAGCTGGATTTTGAACCCAACGTACCTTGATCCATATGATAAATATCATCCAAGACGTTCCTTTTGAAACTTTGTAAAAAATAATTTATAGTGAAAATGCCAAGGTGTCTCAAATGTAGCAGCGAAACCCCAAGACCTTGAGCTCTGATACCATATGTTAAGAACCAAATATCAATATAGCATAGAAAAACCTTAGAAAAAGTACTCAACACCTTGAAAAAGAGATAATTTAAGATAATAAGCCTCTTTGAGGGGAAACCTCCTTTTACCCCACTTAAATGTTCAAGTACAAGATGATTCAAAATGAAAATGTCTCATTGGTATATATAGGAGACTAGGAGGTATAATTACAACTAATGGCCTAAATTCGACATAAATAAGATAACATTACTAATATAATATGCCCCAATTAAGGGTAATGAGCCAATATTAGGGCTTAACATTATATTGGTCACAAAGCATGAGATTGTATATATATGAAGGAAGATGCTCCTATGCCAAATGTCCCTATGCCAACCACATTATGGAGAAGGAAAGAGATTCCAAACAATGAAAATTGTCGAATAACATTGACCACTGAAAAATGTAAAGAAGAAGATGAATCATACATGGACAGTGAATGTTCTTCACACATGACCGGGGATCAAGATAAATTCATCATCTTGAAGAGAAAGGGTGGAAATGTTGCATTTGGAGATGAATCATCTGCCAAAATACTTGGAAAAGGTGTAGTAGATATTGGAAGCAAAAATGTAAAAGAAAAGAATGTCCTATTGGTTGAAGACTTGAAGCATAATCTACTCAGTGTTAGTAAAATGTGTGATCAAGGATATACTCTCACATTTGACTCACTAAGATGAAAAATGAAATATGAAGGTTCATGAAGATTGGTTGCAACTGAAAAAAGAATACCAAGTGACATATACTTCCTAGATCCATGAAAAATTTGCAAGGAAGAAAGAGACCATAAAAATGAAGTGTTATTAAGTGCTATATGTTCAGGGGGAGCATCCCTAAGGAAGAGAGTTACATTTTTCCATTAAACTCAGGGGGAGCAGGCCCACCCTTTTCCATTGATGTCAAAGAGGGAGAGAAACGAGGAGCATGAGGATAGGGGGAGAATGTGTGTTTCCATCAATGGAAAAGGGGGATATTGTAGGAAGATTGGTTGTTGTCATTGATGTCAACCCTAGTCATTCCTTTTGTCATTGATGTCAACCCTAGACATTGGATTCTGGACCCCACAGTTGATCGAAGTAGATAGACATGAAGAAAATTACACATGCAGATACAACACTCATGGATGGATAGTATAATGCATGCCTCTTTCGGTTGTATGTGGCACGTCACATGGATCCTCACGATTGAGAAGAAATGAATTTTTGAAGATGACAATGTAAATTGAATCAAAAACTACATGTCAGCCCTAATGTTAAAAGGAAGTGACATAAAAAGGTATAAATAAATATCATTTTACATTCATTTTACACACACAATTTTTTTAATGAACAAGGAGATATAAGTCAAATTTCAGAGTAAATATGAAGTAAAGAAGGTTGAATTTCAAGGGACGATGAAGTATTTAGGTGATGTGTTCTAAGGTATGTTATTTACAGGTCATCTTACCATTTTCAATATAACTTTGTTTCTAGAATGATTAATATGGTGAAATTCGAAGGCTACTGAGAAGACATGTCTAGGTACCTGTGGTAAAAATTAAGCTCTTTATTCACTATAATTTGGGAGATACACTCTGTGGAAGATAAGGTTTTTGACTAGTCCTGAAGCTAGTCATAAACAGGTGTTCCAGGTAAAACAATCATAACATCTTCATAGAGAATCCAAATTAAGTGAGACAAATTTCATTGGAAAGAGTACAGGTTTTTGTTTCTTTTGTACGAATTTCAGAATCTTATGTTAAATATTGAGCATGGGGAATTTTGTACAAGTTCGCTCTCTGGAATAAAACATAATTGAATAAGGTCTACCATTTTCTCTATAACTCCTTTTTTGGGAGGATTCAAGGAGTGACTTGGAGGAGGTTCAAAGAATATATTGAGTAATATTATATCCAAGATCAGATTATTCCAAGAAGTGAAGAATTTCAAAAGTTGAAGAAGTATCAGGAAGCATTATCAGGTTCTATGTGATGGTTGGTTGATGGTGATAATTTAATGTAAAGTTTTATTATCTCTCATATATTATTGGGTGGAAGGAAGGGACAAGGATGGAGAGGTAAACCCTCTCTTGATATTGGAGGATTGTATCTTCATTTTGGAGGTTTATCCATCATTTTATATTTGGAAGTTGTAGCTTCCCTTGGAAGTCATTACTTCCCTTGAACAATAAATATTGATTATTTCTCATATATTGTGCATGGTGTATTGTGGTTTATTGGTGTAACTCTTCTACTATTGTTCATTTCTCATTGGATGTAATTTAATATATAATATGGTTGAAGTATAAGTTGAAAAACTTTTGAAATTGTACTTGATACTGATTCACCCCCCTCTCAGTATCAACAAGATTTCTGTGAGAATTGTTTTTATGGAAAACAAAAGAGAGTCATATTTCTCAGAGTTGAAAAAGAAAAGAAGAGTGAAAGGTTAGAGCTTGTGCATACAGATGTATGGGGACCAACTCATGTATCATCTCTTGGTATCTCTCATTATTATGTTACATGTATTGATGATGCAACTAGAAAAAATTAGGTTTATTGCATTCTACAAAAATATGATGCTTTTGATACTTTTAAGAAATGGAAAGCTTTGGTTGAGAATGAGACAGGAAAAAGGTTGAAGTGTCTCAGATCAGCTAATGGAGGTGAATATTGCAGCAAGGAGTTTGATGATTACTATTCATACCATGGGATTCATAGAGAGAATACAATTCCAAGAACACCACAAGGAAATGGTGTGTCAGACATGATGAACATGACAATCATGGAGCGTGCAAGGAGTATGAGATTGCATGTTGGTTTTCCCTTACAGTTATGGGTAGATGTTGTATATATTGTTGTTTACTTAATAAACATAGGACCTTCAAGATATTTGGATGGTATAATTCCATAGGAGGCATGGACAAGTAAAAAGGTAAACTATCATTTTTTGAAGACTTTTGGTTGTGAATCATTTGTCCATATTGATAAAGAAAATAGAACAAAGATTGAGGAAAAATCCAAGAAGTGTAACTTTATTGGATACGGTGTTAATCATTTTGGTTATTGCTTATGGTATTATGAAAATAACAAAATCATTTGGAGTATATATTTCATATTCAATGAGAAGGTCATGTACAAAGATCAGTTGCAGGGAAAGAAATGGCAAAAAGAAAAACCAGAATACACACTGCTTGATGAGATCATTGAAAATGAAACTCCAAAGATACCCAAAAATCAAAATGTACAACAATATGAGAACAAGTACCTCAAACTCCTTCAAGTGTTTCTAAAATATATACCAGGTTAAGTAGACCCCTTGAATGATACCCTCCTTCATTGTATTATTTATTGTTGACTGGTTCTGGTGAACCAAAATGTTATGAAGAGGCAATGCAGGTAGACACCAAAAATAATTGGCAGCAAGGAATGAAAGAGGAAATAGATTCCCTAGTAAATAACCAGAATTTGGATTTGATTTAGTTGCCTGCAGGGAAAATAGAATTGCATAATAAATGGGTTTACAAGTTGAAGGAAGAAGATGGAGGAAAAAAGCGGTACAAGGCTAGGCTTGTTGTAAAGGGGCTTGCACAAAAGAAAGGTATATATTTTGATGAAATATTTTATCCTATTGTTAAAATGATTTCAATTAGGTCTATTTTAAGTCTTGTGGAAGTAGAAGATTTGCATCTTGAATAGTTAGATGTAAAAAAAATGTTTTTCCTTGGGGATTTGGAAGAAGAGATTTATATGTAGCAGCCATAGGGGTATGAGGTCAAAGGGAAGGAGAATTTGGAATGCAGGTTGAAGTAGAGATTGTATGGCCTAAAGAAATCTCCAAGGCATTGTTATTTGAAGTTTGATAGTTTTATTACAGAACAAGGTTATAGTATATGTCATTCTGATGACTGTGTTTATTTTAAAAGGATAGAAAATGGAAGCTATATTATCTTGTTATTCTATGTAGATGACATGCTTGTTGAAGGGTCTAATATGCAGGATATAAATGTGATCAGGAAGAAATTAGCTAATTCATTTGTGATGAAGGATTTAGGTGTTGTAAAGAAAATCCTTGGTACAAGAATAACAAGAGACAGGAAAAATCGCAAATCGACATTTTCTCAAGGTGAGTACATTGAAAAGGTGTTGGAGAGGTTTAGAATGTAGAATGAAAAATCAGTTAGTACACCTTTGGCCATCCATTTCAAATTAACTAAGAAAATGTGTCCCAAGACATAGGAGGAGATAAAATGCATGTCTAGGGTTCCTTATTCATCAACAATTGGCAGCTTGATGTATGCGATGGTTTTCACAAGACCAGATATTGCACATGCAATGGGAGTTGTGAGCAAGTATATGAAAAATCTAGATAAAGAACATTGGGAGGCAATAAAGTGGATTCTCAGGTATTTGAGAGGTACTGCTACTCATGCATTAGGTTTTGAAGGTTGAGACACTATTCTATAGGGATATGTTGATTCAGATATGGAAGGTGATAAAGATAACAGGAGGAGCACCACAGGGTATGTTTTTGTTTTAGGTGGAACAACAGTAAGTTGGATTTCGAAACTGCAAAAGGTTGTTTCACTTTCAACAACAGAGGCAGAGTATGTTGCTACTAGAGAGGCTAGTAAAGAGATGATTTGGTTACATAGGTTTATGGAGGAATTGGGAAAGAAGTAGGAGAGTAACAGGTTCTACTGTGACAGTGAGAGTGTCATTTATCTTGCAAAAAACTCATCCTTCCATTCAAATACTAAGCATATACAACTCAGGTATGATTTCATATGATCTGTCTTGAAATATGGACATTTGAAGTTGGAAAAGATACACACTAGTCAGAATCCTGTAGACATGTTAACCAAGGGAGTAACCAGGGAAAAACTGAGTTCCTGCTCAATTTTAGTTGGTATTCAAGAATGAATATGAAGATGAGAATTTTTCCAGGTCTACGAAGGATCATAGTAAAACATATACAACAACGATGAAGTTGTTGAGATCAGTCTCCAAGTGGGAGATTGTTGGTTGTGGAGACTGATTATCTTCCTCATTCAAAGGTCTTTGTTTCTAGTCATGTTTATATCGCATGAAGAATTTACACCCCAGAAGAATGTACACTCCTCCAGGCGGGGGGGTGCATAGGGGGGTTACCCCCTCTATGGGGTCTAGGGGAAAGCAGGGGTTCGGGGGTGAAGCCCCGAAGGAAAAATTACCTTGTAAATGTATATTGTAATTTCATTGGAAATCTAGACTGTTCATTATAAGGTCGCAGATCTGATGATAGAAGTTATTTTAGGGTTTTTTTCCCTAGAAGGAAACCCTGTTTTATGAGGGAATTGTATTTTGGCTACGAATCATTTGTGAATATTGTATTTTGTGTGAAGAGACAGTGATAGAAAGAAGAGGAAGTTACATCGGGTGTGTTGTAGGTTGTATCCCTTCATTTGATGGATAATAATAAATGACGCAGTGTCGCACCCGCAGGCATGCCTGCTCACAGGATCTTCTCTTTCCTCGGCCCGAAGAACACTAACCGGTCCTTCTATTTCCCTATCGGGAAATATGCACCCACAGATCTCTTTGCGCGACTCCCCCTCTCTTTACTTATCGGGGAATCGGACTTCACAACCTTGTGAGGTCAGTGATCGAGTGTAGGACTCTCGAATCTCCGAGACCCGATATGAGTCAACGCTGACCCTTCCGTTCCTTTGTCGAGATTTTCTCTATCAGGATCTCGACACTCGTGGTGTCGAGCAACTCGGTTCTCTGACTCCCGAGTCTCAATATGCTGAAACTCCAATGAGCTCGCAGCTTTGACTTTTCAACAGTCCCGTCACCTCGTCGGGATTTCAGACTTTGCAGGATCGCGAATCCTGATGTCCAATGTTTTGGGACTTTACGTTTCCCAAACCCTGATACAGTGTGCTACCTGTCCACCACCAACTCCTATGGCCCCACACTGTACTTGTAGCCGTCGGGATATCACGTATCATGATTTTGCAACTCCCATTACCAAATCTTCGATTCCTTTCTTACGAAATCCTGATAGGCGATTTCGCGAATAATCCAATGCCCCTGGCTGGCTTGGATCAACGTCTCTGCCCCTTCTGAGCTTTAAACACTATGGGAATATCTGCAGTATCCCCCATACACCCCCGCGAGATCCAACGGCTCACGGTGATTCGTTGATTTTCCCTAGAAGATATCGATCTTCCGTTCTTCCTTATGCAATCCACGAAATGACTAAGTGTTCTTCCATAGAACTTATCCACCTGCGTGAAAACTTGCGATGCTTCTTGCCAACCTTCAAGGCACAACTTTTCTCAGTTGTCCTTCAACAAATTTGAAGGTCCTATCCCTCCTGAGATTTTCCCCACGACCTCAAGTCCTTCAAGAAAACTCTTGCATGCACTCCTTGTGGAAAACCTTCAACAACGTCGAAGTGTTGAAGTCACTTGACTCTACGCATACCTGCAGTAGCAGTCTGTCAAATGCTTCACTCGGGTTTGCAACCCTGAGACTTTTACCCAGCCTATGCACTCCTTGCATGGCTCCTGTGCCCAACTGCACTTCTAGATGAATGAGAACAAAAACTATCTCTATCTAAACCCTCTGTCAACACACTCCTTGCGGACACTTCAACTGCACTCCTTGCAGAAATTCTCTGGCTCAAATACAGAAACAATTGAAACTCATTCCATATCCCTCTCATACTTCAATTCATACATGAAATCACATACACAGCATATAAAAACAAATGTATAACAGGAAGAAAACGTTCATGAGCCTATCATTCAGCACCAATACACAGAGAACAACACAAACCATGAATTTGAATCAAAGCTTTCTATTAATTCAAATGTCTGTACATGGGTGTTTTTACACAAATCTCTGCTTCTTCTTGATCCAAATGCTTCTGAATAATGTTACAATGCACAATGAGGGTGTCTATATCCCGTTTCCCTCTTGCGCTCTACAACTGTCTAGTCTAGAATTAAATTCTATCTACTTTACATTAACTATTTTAAATGTTGTCTACCTACTAAGGACAAGAGCTATCTGCTCAAGGTCCATTTACAATATACAAGTGTGCCTCATCTTAATGGCTCATTTAAGATTTGCGCAACAATTCCAAAGTTTTTTCAAAAGTTGTGTTGGCTTGTCCAACTGTCCTCCTCTTCCGTGTTGGCTCGCTTGATGTGTTGGCGATGCTCCAGCATCATACTCCCTCGCTTGAAAACTTTCATGGGCTCCTATCCATGAGCTCCTGCATGGTCTATCCATGCTTATGTATCTCAGCTTTAGTCTCCCAGCTGGCATCTTCAACTGGATGGTTCTTCCACTTGACCAGATACTCAAAATATTGTTTTCGCCTAGTCCTTTTACTCACTCTCTTGTCCAGTATGCATTCCATCTGTGGCTTCTCTACAACTGGAATTTTCTTCATCCACTAGATCGTTGGCTTCTCATATCCAGTATCTACTTCTCCATCTCTGTATGGGTACAAATATGAGACATTGAATATCAGAGAAATTCCGATCCCATCGGGTAGTTCAATCTCATAAGCATTATCCCCAAATTTTCTCAAGACCTTGCATGGCCCAATTTTCTTCATCTTCAGCTTATTGTAGGCTCCTCTCAGGAACCTTTCTTTCCTCAAATGTGCCAGAACCAGATCACCAATCTCAAACTAAATTTGTCTCCGATGTTGATCTGCTCTACGCATGTATTCCTGACTTGAATTCTGCAACCACTCCTTCACCTGGTTGTGAAGTTCCTTCATCGCCTCAGCGAATTCCTCTGCACTAGCGCTCCTAGTAGCAGTCTGTCCTGAATCTCTCAGTTCATAAATTCCCCTCAGCTGCATGCCATAAACAACCTGAAATGGACTTTGGCCTGTGCTCCGATTCACTGAGTCATTGTATGCAAATTCTGCCTGTGGTAATATATTGTCCCAACTGCTATGGTGTTCTGTCACCAAGCTTCTCAGCAAGTCTCCCAGACCTCTGTTGAACACTTCCATTTTTCCATCCGTCTGAGGATGATAAGTTGAACTAAACATCAAATTAGTCCCTAGCTTCTTCCATAAGGTCCTCCAAAAATGCCCTATGAATTTCGTGTATTTGTCCAAAACTATACTTTTCGGCAGCCCATGAAGTCGAATGACCTCTTTGAAGAACAGATTTGAAATGTGAGTTGCATCACTGGTCTTCTGACATGGGATGAAGTGTGCATCTTGTAAAACCTATCCACTACCACAAAGATTGAATCAACACCTCTTTGTATCCTTGGCAACCCCAATACAAAATCCATGCTTATTGCATCCCACGACCTTTCTGGTATGGGAAACGGTTGATAAAAACCCACATTCTTCTTTCTTCCCTTCGAATGTTGGCAAATTCTGCATCTTTCTACAAATATTTTGACATCTGTTCGCATTCTCGGCCAAAAATATGACTCATTCAATTTCACGAATGTTTTGTCATGACCGAAATGTCCTGCCAATCCACCACTGTGTTTCTCCTTCAACAGATTCTCCCTTATGGAGCACTTCGGAATACATAGTTGATTGCCTCTGAACAATAATCCTTCCTGGATCATGTATTCTATCCACAGGCTTCTATCTCTGAGAACTAGATTCTCAGCTGCTTCATACGCTTCCTGAAAATCTGGATCATCTGTGTACATATTCCTAAGATCATCAAAAGCTAAAGTGCGGACTCTGAACTCCTGCAACAACAAACACTTCCTGCTCAAAGCATCAGCAACTTTGTTAGCAGTACCAGAAATATGTTTAATCACAAATGTGAAATTATTCATATACTCAACCCATTTTACATGTTTCTAATTCAACTTCTCCTGTTGAGTCACAAACTGTAGTGCGTGATTGTCACTGTACAATACAAATTCTTTGGGTATCAAATAATGCCTCCATTTCTTTAATGCATGTATGATAGAATAAAACTCCTTATCATACGTGGATTATTTCAATTTCGCTTCATTCAGATTCTCGCTAAAATGTGCTATCAGCCTTTCTTCTTGACTCAAGACTGCCCCGATTGCAAATCCACTTGCATCGCATTTCACCTGAAATGTTTTCTGGAAATCTGGAAACACCAAAACCGGTTGTTCCGTGATCTTCCTTTTCAACAGATTGAAACTCTTTTCATCTTCTTTTGTCCAGTGAAAAGACTTATGCCGCTTCTTCACTATATCCATCATCGCTGCGCTAATTCCACTGAAATTCCTAATGAATTTTCGGTAGAAACTAGCCAAACCATGAAAACTTCTCATCGAATACATTCCTCGGTGATGGCCAATTCTTGATCACTTCCACCTTATCCGGATCCATCCTCAACTCATTTTCTGAAATAACAAATCCCAAATAAATGAGTTATGTCTTCATGAATGAGGACTTCTTCATATTAATCAACAACTTCTCCTGCTGTAGTTTCTGCATCACTGTAGCCAAATGCTTCAAGTGCTCTACCACTGATTTACTATAAACCAGTATGTCATCCAAGTATACGATGACAAATTTCCCGATGAAATCCCTCAGGACTTCATTCATCAACCTCATAAAGGTACTTGGCACATTTGTTAAGCCAAACAACATAACAAGCCATTCATACAAACCCTCTATTGTTTTGAATGTTGTCTTCCATTCATCGCCTTCTCTCATGCGAATATGGCGATATCCGCTTTTCAAATCAATCTTTGAAAAGTACCTTGCTCCACTCAAACAATCCATCAGATCATCCATTCTTGGAAATGGAAACTTGTACCTAATGGTTATCTTATTGATCGCCCTCAAGTCGGTACACATCCTCCAGCCTCTGTCTTTCTTCGGACTGAGTATTGTTGGAACAGCACACGGACTCAAGCTTTCCCTGACTAACCCCTTGTCCAACAACTCCTGGACTTTCCTTTTAACCTCCTCATTCTCCCGTGGCGTCAATCTGTACGCGGCTTTATTTGGAAAACTGGCTCCTGGTATGAGATCAATATGATGACTCACACTCCTGACCGGTGGAAACGAACGAGGTATTCCATCCACTATAATGTCAACGAACTCTTCCAGCAGTTCCTGAACTTCATCCGGTAAATCATCCACTCTTGTACTAGTCAGAACAATCTGCGGCTTCCTGACCACAAAGAATTGTGGATCGTCCTTCTTCTTAACCTCGGTAAGAAGTTCCTTTCCACTCATGAGAAGTACTGTGTTTCTTACTTCCGGCTTCACCTCCTTATCCTTTATCGGAAGCAACATGTGTGTCCTCCCATTTTTCTCTAGGGTGTATGTGTTCATTCTCCCATCATGAATCACATT